>JAKWBO010000690.1:0-30935 GCA_034336685.1 Luscinia luscinia | reverse complement strand
TGTGCGCTACGGCCGGCCCACCGTGGGTGGGCGTGCAGAACTGTCGTGTGCCCTTGGGGTGTGCCGCCGCGCGGCCCACCGTGGGTGGGCGTGCAGAAGAGGTTTGCGTGTTGCCTCTGGGTGTGCCGCCACGGCCGGCCCACCCTTGGGTGGGCGTGCAGGAACTTTGCGTGTGCCTCTGGGTGTGCCGCAGCGGCCGACCCACCGTGGGTGGGGCGTGCAAAAGTTTGCGTGTTGCCTCTGGGTGTGCCGCACGGCCGGCCCCACCCGTGGAGTGGGCGTGCAGAACTGTTTGCGTGTGCCACTAAGTGTGCCGCCACGGCCGGCCCACCCGTGGGTGGGCGTGCAGAACTGTTTGCGGTTGCCTCTGGGTGTGCCGCCACGGCCGGCCCACCCGTGGGTGGGCGTGCAGAACTGTTTGCGTGTGCCTCTGGGTTTGCCGCCACGGCCGGCCCACCCGTGGGTGGGCGTGCAGAAAAGACCTGCAGTTGCCTCTGGGTGTGCCACCACGGCCGGCCCACCAGCGGGGTGGGCGTGCAGAACTGTTTGCGTGTGCCACTGGATTGTGCCGCCACGGCCGGCCCACCAGTGGAGTGGGGCGTGCAGAAGAGTTTGCGTTTGCCTCTGGGTGTGCCGCCACGGCCGGCCCACCCGTGGGTGAGGCGTGCAGAAGGGCCTGCGTGTGCCTCTGGGTGTGCCGCCACGGCCGGCCCACCCGTGGGTGGGCGTGCAGAAGAGCCTGGGGTTGCCTCTGGGTGTGCCGCCACGGCCGGCCCACCCGTGAGTGGGCGTGCAGAACTGTCTGCGTGTGCCTCTGGGTGTGCCCCACGGCCGGCCCACCCGTGAGTGGGCGTGCAGAACTGTTTCGCGTGTGCCTCTGGGTGTGCCGCTACGGCCGGCCCATTCGTGGGTGGAGTGTGCAGAAGGGCCTCGCGGTTGCCTCTGGGTGTGCCGCCACGGCCGGCCCACCCGTGGGTGGGCGTGCAGAAATGCCTGCGTTTGCCTCTGGGTGTGCCGCCACGGCCGGCCCACCCGTGGGTGGGCGTGAAGAAGTGCCTGCGTTTACCTCTGAGTGTGCCGCCACGGCCGGCCCACCCGTGGGTGGGGCGTGCAGGACTGTTTGCGTGTGCCACTGGATGTGCCGCCACGGACGACCCACCCGTGGGTGAGCGATGCAGAACTGTTTGCGTGATCCACTGGGTGTGCCGCCACGGCCGGCCCCTCCCGTGGGTGGGCGTGCAGAAGGAGCCTGCGTGTCGGGCTCTGTGTGTGCCGCCACGGCCGGCCCACCCGTGGGTGGGCGTGCAGAACTGTTTGCGTGTGCCACTGGATGTGCCGCCACGGCCGGCCCACCGTGGGTGGGCGTGCAGAAGGGTTCTGCGGTTGCCTCTGGGTGTGCCGCCACGGCCGACCCACCCGTGGGTGGGCGTGCAGAAGCGGTTTGCGTGTGCCACTGGGTGTGCCGCCACGGCCGGCCCACCCGTGTCTGGGAGTGCAGAACTGTTTGCGTGTGCCACTGGTTGTGCCGCCACGGCCGGCCCACCCGTGGGTGGGCGTGCAGAAGAGCCTGGGTTTGCCTCTGGGTGTGCCGCCACGGCCGGCCCACCCGTGGGTGAGCGTGCAGAAAGGCCTGCGGTTGCATCTGGGTGTGCCGCCCACGGCCGGCCCACCCGTGGGTGGGCGTGCAGAACTGTTTGCGTGTCCCACTGGATGTGCCGCCACGGCCGGCCCACCCGTGGAGTGGGCGTGCAGAACAGCTTGCGTGTGCCACTGGGTGTGCCGCCACGGCCGGCCCACCCGTGGGTGGGCGTGCAGAACTGTTTGCGTGTGCCACTAAGTGTGCCGCCACGGCCGGCCCACCCGTGGGTGGGCGTGCAGAAAGTTTGCGGTTGCCTCTGGGTGTGCCGCCACGGCCGGCCCACCCGTGGGTGGGCGTGCAGAACTGTTTGCGTGTGCCTCTGGGTGTGCCGCCACGGCCGGCCCACCCGTGGTTGGGCGTGCAGAAGGGCCTGCATTTGCCTCTGGGTGTGCCACCACGGCCGGCCCACCAGCGTGTGGGCGTGCAGAACTGTTTGCGTGTGCCTCTGGTTGTGCCGCCACGGCCGGCCCACCCGTGGGTGGGCGTGCAGAAAGAGTTTGCGTGTGCCTCTGGTTGCGCCGCCACGGCCGGCCCACCCGTGGGTGGGGCGTGCAGAACTGTTTGCGTGTGCCACTGGGTGTGCCGCCACGGCCGGCCCCATCCGTGGGTGGGCGTGCAGAAAGGCCTGCGTGTTGCCTCTGGGGTGTGCCGCCACGGCCGGCCCACCCGTGGGTGGGCGTGCAGAACTGTTTGCGTGTGCCACTGGGTGTGCCGCCACGGCCGGCCCACCCGTGGGTGGGCGTGCAGAACTGTTTGCGTGTGCCTCTGGGTTTGCCGCCACGGCCGGCCCACCCGTGGGTGGGCGTGCAGAAGGGCCTGCAGTTGCCTCTGGGTGTGCCACCACGGCCGGCCCACCCGCGGGTGGGCGTGCAGAACTGTTTGCGTGTGCCTCTGGTTGTGCCGCCACGGCCGGCCCACCCGTGGGTGGGCGTGCAGAAGGGTTTGCGTTTGCCTCTGGGTGTGCCGCCACGGCCGGCCCACCCGTGGGTGGGCGTGCAGAAGGGCCTGCGTGTGCCTCTGGGTGTGCCGCCACGGCCGGCCCACCCGTGGAGTGGCGTGCAGAAGAGCCTGCGGTTGCCTCTGGGGTGTGCCGCCACGGCCGGCCCACCCGTGAGTGGGCGTGCAGAACTGTTTGCGTGTGCCTCTGGGTGTGCCCCCACGGCCGGCCCACCCGTGAGTGGGCGTGCAGAACTGTTTGCGTGTGCCTCTGGGTGTGCCGCTACGGCCGGCCCATTCGTGGGTGGGTGTGCAGAAGGGCCTGCGGTTGCCTCTGGTGTGCCGCCACGGCCGGCCCACCCGTGGGTGGGCGTGCAGAAGTGCCTGCGTTTGCCTCTGGGTGTGCCGCCACGGCCGGCCCACCCGTGGGTGGGCGTGAAGAAGTGCCTGCGTTTACCTCTGAGTGTGCCGCCACGGCCGGCCCACCCGTGGGTGGGCGTGCAGGACTGTTTGCGTGTGCCACTGGATGTGCCGCCACGGACGACCCACCCGTGGGTGAACGTGCAGAACTGTTTGCGTGATCCACTGGGTGTGCCGCCACGGCCGGCCCTCCCGTGGGTGGGCGTGCAGAAGGGCCTGCGTGGGGCTCTGTGTGTGCCGCCACGGCCGGCCCACCCGTGGGTGGGCGTGCAGAACTGTTTGCGTGTGCCACTGGATGTGCCGCCACGGCCGGCCCACCCGTGGGTGGGCGTGCAGAAGGGTTTGCGGTTGCCTCTGGGTGTGCCGCCACGGCCGGCCCACCCGTGGGTGGGCGTGCAGAACGGTTTGCGTGTGCCACTGGGTGTGCCGCCACGGCCGGCCCACCCGTGTCTGGGAGTGCAGAACTGTTTGCGTGTGCCACTGGTTGTGCCGCCACGGCCGGCCCACCCGTGGGTGGGCGTGCAGAAGGGCCTGGGGTTTGCCTCTGGGTGTGCCGCCACGGCCGGCCCACCCGTGGGTGGGCGTGCAGAAGGGTTTGCGGTTGCCTCTGGGTGTGCCGCCACGGCCCGGCCCACCCGTGGGTGAGGCGTGCAGAAAGGCCTGCGTTGCATCTGGGGTGTGCCGCCACGGCCGGCCCACCCGTGGAGTGGGCGTGCAGAACTGTTTGCGTGTCCCCACTGGATGTGCCGCCACGGCCGGCCCACCCGTGGGTGGGGCGTGCAGAAGCGGTTTGCGTGTGCCACTGGGTGTGCCGCCACGGCCGGCCCCACCCGTGGGTGGGCGTGCAGAACTGTTTGCGTGTGCCACTAAGTGTGCCGCCACGGCCGGCCCACCCGTGGAGTGGGCGTGCAGAAAAGTTTGCGGTTGCCTCTGGGTGTGCCGCCACGGCCGGCCCACCCGTGGGTGGGCGTGCAGAACTGTTTGCGTGTGCCTCTGGGTGTGCCGCCACGGCCGGCCCACCCGTGGGGTGGGCGTGCAGAAGGGCCTGCAGTTGCCTCTGGGTGTGCCACCACGGCCGGCCCACCCGCGTGTGGGGCGTGCAGAACTGTTTGCGTGTGCCTCTGGTTGTGCCGCCACGGCCGGCCCACCCGTGGGTGGGCGTGCAGAAGGGTTTGCGTGTGCCTCTGGTTGCGCCGCCACGGCCGGCCCACCCGTGGGTGGGCGTGCAGAACTGTTTGCGTGTGCCACTGGGTGTGCCGCCACGGCCGGCCCATTCGTGGGTGGGCGTGCAGAAAGGCCTGGGGTTGCCTCTGGGTGTGCTGCCACGGCCGGCCCACCCGTGGAGTGGGCGTGCAGAACTGTTTGCGTGTGCCAATGGGTGTGCCGCCACGGCCCGGCCCACCCGTGGGTGGGCGTGCAGAACTGTTTGCGTGTGCCACTGGATGTGCCGCCACGGCCGGCCCACCCGTGAGTGGGGCGTGCAGAACTGTATGCGTGATCCACTGGGTGTGCCGCCACAGCCGGCCCACCTGTTGGTGGGCGTGCAGAACTGTTTGCGTGTGCCACTGGGTGTGCCGCCACGGCCGGCCCACCCGTGGGTGGGCGTGCAGAACTGTTTGCGTGTGCCACTGGATGTGCCGCCACGGCCGGCCCACCCGTGGGTGGGCGTGCAGAACTGTATGCGTGATCCACTGGCTGTGCCGCCACAGCCGGCCTACCTGTGGGTGGGCGTGCAGAACTGTTTGCGTGTGCCACTAGGTGTGCCGCCACGGCCGGCCCACCCGTGGGTGGGCGTGCAGAAGTGCCTGCGTTTGCCTCTGGGTGTGCCGCCACGGCCGGCCCACCCGTAGGTGGGCGTGCAGAAGGGTTTGCGGTTCCTCTGGGTGTGCCGCCACGGCCGGCCTACCCGTGGGTGGGCGTGCAGAAGGGTTTGCGGTTCCTCTGGGGTGTGCCACCACGGCCGGCCCACCCGTGGGTGGGCGTGCAGAACTGTTTCCGTGTGCCACTGGGGTGTGCCGCCACGGCAGGCCCACCCGTGGGTGGGCGTGCAGAACTGCTTTGCGTGTGCCACTGGGGTGTGCCGCCACGGCCGGCCCACTCGTGGGTGGCGTGCAAAACTCTTTGCGTGTGCCACTGGGTGTGCCACCACGGCCGGCCCACCCGTGGGTGGGCGTGCAGAAGGGCCTGCAGTTGCCTCTGGGGTGTGCCGCCACGGCCGGCCCACCCGTGGGTGGGGCGTGCAGAACTGTTTGTGTGTGCCTCTGGGGTGTGCCGCTGCGGCCGGCCCATTCGTGGGTGGGGTGTGCAGAAAGGCCTGCGGTTGCCTCTGGGTGTGCCGCCACGGCCGGCCCACCCGTGGGTGAGGCGTGCAGAAGGGCCTGCGGGTTGCCTCTGGGTGTGCCGCCACGGCCGGCCCACCCGTGGGTGGGCGTGCAGAAGTGCCTGCGTGTGCCTCTGGGTGTGCCGCCACGGCCGGCCCACCCGTGGGTGGGCGTGCAGAAAGGTCTGCGGTTGCCTCTGGGTGTGCCGCCACGGCCGGCCCACCCGTGGGTGGGCGTGCAGAACTGTTTGCGTGTGCCACTGGGTGTGCCGCCACGGCCGGCCCACCCGTGGGTGGGCGTGCAGAAGAGGCCTGCGGTTGCCTCTGGGGTGTGCCGCCACGGCCGGCCCACCCGTGGGGTGGGCGTGCAGAACTGTTTGCGTGTGCCTCTGGGTGTGCCGCCACGGCCGGCCCACCCGTGGGTGGGCGTGCAGAAGGGCCTGCGGTTGCCTCTGGGTGTGCCGCCACGGCCTGCCCACCCGTGGGTGGGCGTGCAGAACTGTTTGCGTGTGCCTCTGGGTGTGCCGCCACGGCCGGCCCACCCGCGGGTGGGCGTGCAGAAGGGCCTGCAGTTGCCTCTGGGTGTGCCACCAGGGCTGGCCCACCCGTGGGTGGGCGTGCAGAACTGTTTGCGTGTGCCTCTGGTTGTGCCGCCACTGCCGACCCACCCGTGGGTGGGCGTGCAGAAGAGGTTTGCGTTTGCCTCTGGGTGTGCCGCCACGGCCGGCCCACCCGTGGGTGGGCGTGCAGAAGTGCTTGCGTGTGCCACTGGGGTGTGCCGCCACGGCCGGCCCACCCGTGGGTGGGCGTGCAGAAGAGCTTGCGTGTTGCCACTAGGTGTGCCGGCACGGCCGATCCACCCGTGGGTGGGCGTGCAGAAGGGCCTGCGGTTGCCTCTGGGTGTGCCGCCACGGCCGGCCCACCCGTGGGGTGGGCGTGCAGAAGGGCCCGCGTTTGGCTCTGGGTGTGCCGCCACGTCCGGCCCACCCGTGGGTGAGGCGTGCAGAAGGGGCCTGCGTGTTGCCTCTGGGTGTGCCGCCACGGCCGGCCCACCCGTGGGTGGGCGTGCAGAAGAGTTCTGCGTGTTGCCTCTGGGTGTGCCGCCACGGCCGGCCCACCCGTGGGTGGGCGTGCAGAAAGGTTTGCGTTTGCCTCTGGGTGTGCCGCCACGGCCGGCCCACCCGTGGGTGGGCGTGCAGAAGGCTTGCGTGTGCCTCTGGGTGTGCCGCCACGGCCGGCCCACCCGTGGGTGGGCGTGCAGAACTGTTTGCGTGTGCCTCTGGGTGTGCCGCCACGGCCGGCCCACCCGTGGGTGGGCGTGCAGAACTGTTTGCGTGATCCACTGGGTGTGCCGCCACGGCCGGCCCACCCGTGGGTGGGCGTGCAGAACTGTTTGCGTGTGCCCTCTGGGGTGTGCCGCCACGGCCGGCCCACCCGTGGGGTGGGCGTGCAGAAGAGTTTGCGTTTGCCTCTGGGGTGTGCCGCCACGGCCGGCCCACCCGTGAGTGGGCGTGCAGAACTGTTTGCGTGTGCCTCTGGGTGTGCCGCCACGGCCGGCCCACCCGTGGGTGGGGCGTGCAGAACTGTTTGCGTGTGCCTCTGGGTGTGCCGCCACGGCCGGCCAACCCGTGGGTGGGCGTGCAGAACTGTCTGCGTGATGCCACTGGGTGTGCCGCCACGGCCGGCCCACCCGTGGAGTGGGCGTGCAGAACTGTTTGCGTGATGCCACTGGGGTGTGCCGCCACGGCCGGCCCACCCGTGGGGTGGGCGTGCAGAACTGTTTGCGTGATCCACTGGGTGTGCCGCCACGGCTGGCCCACCCGTGGGTGGGGCGTGCAGAAGGGTTTGCGTGTTGCCTCTGGGTGTGCCGCCACGGCCGGCCCACCCGTGGGTGGGCGTGCAGAAGAGCCGGCAGTTGCCTCTGGGTGTGCCGCCACGGCCGGCCTACCCGTGGGTGGGCGTGCAGAAGGGCCGGCAGTTGCCTCTGGGTGTGCCGCCACGGCCGGCCACCCGTGGGTGGGCGTGCAGAAGGGCCGGCGGTTGCCTCTGGGTGTGCCGCCACGGCCGGCCACCCATGGGGTGGCGTGCAGAACTGTTTGCGTGTGCCTCTGGGTGTGCCGCTACGGCCGGCCCACCCGTGGGTGGTCGTGCAGAAGGGTTTGCGGTTGCCTCTGGGTGTGCCGCCACGGCCGGCCCACCCGTGGGTGGGCGTGCAGAAGTGCCTGCGTTTGCCTCTGGGTGTGCCGCCACGGCAGGCCCACCCGTGGAGTGGGCGTGCAGAACTGTTTGCGTGTGCCACTGGGTGTGCCGCCACGGCCGGCGCACCCGTGGAGTGGCGTGCAGAAGGGTTTGCAGTTGCCTCTGGGTGTGCCGCCACGGCCGGCCCACCCGTGGGGTGGGCGTGCAGAAGGGCCTGCGTGTGCCTCTGGGTGTGCCGCCACGGCCGGCCCACCCGTGGGTGGGCGTGCAGAACTGTTTGCGTGTGCCACTGGGTGTGCCGCCACGGCCGGCCCACCCGTGGGTGGGCGTGCAGAACTGTTTGCGTGTGCCACTGGGTGTGCCGCCACGGCCGGCCCACCCGTGGAGTGGGCGTGCAGAAAGGCCTGGGGTTGCCTCTGGGTGTGCTGCCACGGCCGGCCCACCCGTGGGTGGGCGTGCAGAACTGTTTGCGTGTGCCACTGGATGTGCCGCCACGGCCGGCCCACCCGTGGGGTGGGGCGTGCAGAACTGTTTGCGGGATGCCACTGGGTGTGCCGCCACGGCCGGCCCACCCGTTGGTGGGGCGTGCAGAACTGTTTGCGTGTGCCACTAGGTGTGCCGCCACGGCCGGCCCACCCGTGGGTGGGCGTGCAGAAGCTGTTTGCGTGTGCCACTGGGTGTGCCGCCACGGCCGGCCCACCCGTGGGTGGGGCGTGCAGAACTGTATGCGTGATGCCACTGGGTGTGCCGCCACGGCCGGCCCACCCGTTGGTGGGCTTGCAGAAGGGTTTGCGTTTGTCTCTGGGTGTGCCGCCACGGCCGGCCCACCCGTTGGTAGGCGTGCAGAATAGCCGCTTGTTTGCTTCTGGGTTTGCCGCCACGGCCGGCCCATCCGCGAGTGCAGCGTGCAGAACTGTTTGCGTGTGCCTCTGGGGTGTGCCGCCACTGCCGGCCCACCGGTGGAGTGGGGCGTGTAGAATGGGCCTGCGTGGGGCTCTGTGTGTGCCGCCACGGCCGGCCCACCCGTGGAGTGGGCGTGCAGAACTGTTTGCGTGTGCCACTGGATGTGCCGCCACGGCCGGCCCACCCGTGGGTGGGCGTGCAGAAGGGTTTGCGTGTTGCCTCTGGGTGTGCCGCCACGGCCGGCCCACCCGTGGGTGGGCGTGCAGAAGCGGTTTGCGTGTGCCACTGGGTGTGCCGCCACGGCCGGCCCACCCGTGGGTGGGCGTGCAGAACTGTTTGCGTGTGCCACTGGGGTGTGCCGCCACGGCCGGCCCACCCGTGGGTGGGCGTGCAGAAGAGCCTGGGGTTGCCTCTGGGGTGTGCCGCCACGGCTGGCCCACCCGTGGGTGGGCGTGCAGAACTGTTTGCGTGTGCCACTGGGTGTGCCGCCACGGCCGGCCCACCCGTGGGTGGGGCGTGCAGGAACTGTTTGCGTGTGCCACTGGGGTGTGCCGCCACGGCCGGCCCACCCGTGGGTGGGCGTGCAGAAGGGCCTGCGTGTTGCCTCTGGGTGTGCCGCCACGGCCGGCCCACCCGTGGGTGGGCGTGCAGAACTGTTTGCGTGTGCCACTGGGGTGTGCCGCCACGGCCGGCCCACCCGTGGGTGGGCGTGCAGAACTGTTTGCGTGTGCCACTGGATGTGCCGCCACGGCCGGCCCACCCGTGGGTGGGGCGTGCAGAACGGGTTTGCGGTTGCCTCTGGGTGTGCCGCCACGGCCGGCCCACCCGTGGGTGGGCGTGCAGAACGGTTTGCGTGTGCCTCTGGGTGTGCCGCCACGGCCGGCCCACCCGTGGGTGGGCGTGCAGAAGGGTTTGCGTGTGCCTCTGGTTGTGCCGCCACGGCCGGCCCACCCGTGGGTGGGCGTGCAGAACTGTTTGCGTGTGCCACTGGGTGTGCCGCCACGGCCGGCCCATCCGTGGGTGGGGCGTGCAGAAAGGCCTGGGGTTGCCTCTGGGGTGTGCTGCCACGGCCGGCCCACCCGTGGGTGGGGCGTGCAGAACTGTTTGCGTGTGCCAATGGGTGTGCCGCTACGGCCGGCCCACCCGTGGGTGGGCGTGCAGAACTGTTTGCGTGTGCCACTGGATGTGCCGCCACGGCCGGCCCACCCGTGAGTGGGCGTGCAGAACTGTATGCGTGATGCCACTGGGGTGTGCCGCCACGGCCGGCCCACCCGTGGGTGGGCGTGCAGAACTGTTTGCGTGTGCCACTAGGTGTGCCGCCACGGCCGGCCCACCCGTGGGTGGGCGTGCAGAACTGTTTGCGTGTGCCACTGGATGTGCCGCCACGGCCGGCCCACCCGTGGGTGGGCGTGCAGAACTGTATGCGTGATCCACTGGCTGTGCCGCCACAGCCGGCCTACCTGTGGGTGGGCGTGCAGAACTGTTTGCGTGTGCCACTAGGTGTGCCGCCACGGCCGGCCCACCCGTGGGTGGGCGTGCAGAAGTGCCTGCGTTTGCCTCTGGGTGTGCCGCCACGGCCGGCCCACCCGTAGGTGGGCGTGCAGAAGGGTTTGCGGTTCCTCTGGGTGTGCCGCCACGGCCGGCCTACCCGTGGGTGGGCGTGCAGAAGGGTTTGCGGTTCCTCTGGGTGTGCCACCACGGCCGGCCCACCCGTGGGTGGGCGTGCAGAACTGTTTCCGTGTGCCACTGGGTGTGCCGCCACGGCAGGCCCACCCGTGGGTGGGCGTGCAGAACTCTTTGCGTGTGCCACTGGGTGTGCCGCCACGGCCGGCCCACTCGTGGGTGGCGTGCAAAACTCTTTGCGTGTGCCACTGGGTGTGCCACCACGGCCGGCCCACCCGTGGGTGGGCGTGCAGAAGGGCCTGCAGTTGCCTCTGGGTGTGCCGCCACGGCCGGCCCACCCGTGGGTGGGCGTGCAGAACTGTTTGTGTGTGCCTCTGGGTGTGCCGCTGCGGCCGGCCCATTCGTGGGTGGGTGTGCAGAAAGGCCTGCGGTTGCCTCTGGGTGTGCCGCCACGGCCGGCCCACCCGTGGAGTGGGGCGTGCAGAAGGGCCTGGGGGTTGCCTCTGGGTGTGCCGCCACGGCCGGCCCACCCGTGGGTGGGCGTGCAGAAGTGCCTGCGTTTGCCTCTGGGGTGTGCCGCCACGGCCAGCCCACCCGTAGAGTGGGGCGTGCAGAAGGGTTTGCGGTTCCTCTGGGTGTGCTGCCCCGGCCGGCCCACCCGTGGGTGGTCATGCAGAAGTGTTTGCGTGTGCCACTGGGTGTGCCGCCACGGCCGGCCCACCCGTGGGTGGGCGTGCAGAAGGGTTTGCGGTTGCCTCTGGGTGTGCCGCCACGGCCGGCCCACCCGTGGGTGGGCGTGCAGAAGTGCCTGCGTGTGCCACTGGGTGTGCCGCCACGGCCGGCCCACCCGTGGATGGGTGTGCAGAAAGGCCTGCGGTTGCCTCTGGGTGTGCCTCCACGGCCGGTTCACCCGTGGTGGGCGTGCAGAACTGTTTGCGTGTGCCACTGGATGTGCCGCCACGGCCGGCCCACCCGTGGAGTGAGCGTGCAGAAGAGCCTGGGGTTGCCTCTGGGGTGTGCCGCCCGGCCTGCCCACCCGTGGGTGGGCGTGCAGAACTGTTTGCGTGTGCCTCTGGGGTGTGCCGCCACGGCCGGCCCACCCGTGGGTGGGGCGTGCAGAAGGGCCTGCAGTTGCCTCTGGGTGTGCCACCACGGGGCTGGCCCACCCGCGAGTGGGCGAGAAGAACTGTTTGCGTGTGCCTCTGGTTGTGCCGCCACTGCCGACCCACCCGTGGGTGGGCGTGCAGAATTTTTGCGTGTGCCACTGGGTGTGCCGCCACGGCCGGCCCACCCGTGGGTGGGCGTGCAGAAGAGCTTGCGTGTGCCACTAGGTGTGCCGGCACGGCCGGCCCACCCGTGGGTGGGCGTGCAGAAGGGCCTGCGGTTGCCTCTGGGTGTGCCGCCACGGCCGGCCCACCCGTGTGTGGGCGTGCAGAAGGGCCCGCGTTTGGCTCTGGGTGTGCCGCCACGTCCGGCCCACCCGTGGGTGAGGCGTGCAGAAGGGCCTGCGTGTGCCTCTGGGTGTGCCGCCACGGCCGGCCCACCCGTGGGTGGGCGTGCAGAAAAGTTTGCGGTTGCCTCTGGGTGTGCCGCCACGGCCGGCCCACCCGTGGGTGGGCGTGCAGAAGGGTTTGCGTTTGCCTCTGGGTGTGCCGCCACGGCCGGCCCACCCGTGGGTGGGCGTGCAGAAGGGCCTGCGTGTGCCTCTGGGTGTGCCGCCACGGCCGGCCCACCCGTGGGTGGGCGTGCAGAACTGTTTGCGTGTGCCACTGGATGTGCCGCCACGGCCGGCCAACCCGTGGGTGGGCGTGCAGAACTGTTTGCGTGATCCACTGGGTGTGCCGCCACGGCCGGCCCACCCGTGGGTGGGCGTGCAGAACTGTTTGCGTGTGCCCTTAGGTGTGCCGCCACGACCGGCCCCACCCGTGGGTGGGGCGTGCAGAAGGTTTGCGTTTGCCTCTGGGTGTGCCGCCACGGCCGGCCCACCCGTGAGTGGGCGTGCAGAACTGTTTGCGTGTGCCTCTGGGTGTGCCGCCACGGCCGGCCCACCCGTGGGTGGGCGTGCAGAACTGTTTGTGTGTGCCTCTGGGTGTGCCGCCACGGCCGGTCAACCCGTGGGTGGGCGTGCAGAACTGTCTGCGTGATGCCACTCGGTGTGCCGCCACGGCCGGCCAACCCGTGGGTGGGCGTGCAGAACTGTTTGCGTGATCCACTGGGTGTGCCGCCACGGCTGGCCCACCCGTGGGTGGGCGTGCAGAACTGTTTGCGTGATGCCACTGGGTGTGCTGCCACGGCCGGCCCACCCGTGGGTGGTCGTGCAGAACTGTTTGCGTGTGCCAATGGCTGTGCCGCCACGGCCGCCCCACCCGTGGGTGGGCGTGCAGAAGAGCCTGCAATTGCCTCTGGGTGTGCCACCACGGCCGGCCCACCCGTGGGTGTGCGTGCAGAAGGGCCTGCAGTTGCCTCTGGGTGTGCCGCCACGGCCGGCCCACCCGTGGGTGGGCGTGCAAAACAGTTTGCGTGTGCCTCTGGGTGTGCCGCCACGGCCGGCCCACCCGTGGTTGGGGCGTGCAGAAGGGCCTGGGTTGGCTCTGGGTGTGCCGCCACGGCCGGCCCACCCGTGGGTGGGAGTGCAGAAGTGCCTGCGTTTGCCTCTGGGTGTGCCGCCACGGCCGGCCCACCCGTGGGTGGGCGTGCAGAACTGTTGCGTGATCCACTGGGTGTGCCGCCACGGCCGGCCCACCCGTGGGTGGGCGTGCAGAAGGGTTTGCGGTTGCCTCTGGGTGTGCCGCCACGGCCGGCCCATTCGTGGGTGGGCGTGCAGAAAGGCCTGGGGTTGCCTCTGGGTGTGCTGCCACGGCCGGCCCACCCGTGGGTGGGCGTGCAGAAGGGCCTGCGGTTGCCTCTGGGTGTGCCGCCACGGCCGGCCCACCCGTGGGTGGGCGTGCAGAAGAGGCCTGCGTGGGGCTCTGTGTGTGCCGCCACGGCCGGCCCACCCGTGGGTGGGGCGTGCAGAACTGTTTGCGTGTGCCAATGGCTGTGCCGCCACGGCCGGCCCACCCGTGGGTGGGCGTGCAGAAGGGCCTGCAATTGCCTCTGGGGTGTGCCGCCACGGCCGGCCCACCAGTGGAGTGGGGCGTGCAGAACTGTTTGCGTGTGCCTCTGGATGTGCCGCCACGGCCGGCTGACCCGTGGGTGGGCGTGCAGAAGGGCCATCGTGTGCCTCTGGGTGTGCCGCCACGGCCGCCCATTCGTGGGTGGGGCGTGCAGAAGGGCCTGCAGTTGCCTCCGCGTGTGCTGCCACGGCCGGCCCACCCGTGGGGTAAGCGTGCAGAAGCGCCTGGGGTTGCCTCTGGGTGTGCCACCACGGCCGGCCCACCCGTGGGTGGGGCGTGCAGAAGCTGTCTGCAGTGTGCCACTGGGTGTGCCGCCACGGCCGGCCCACCCGTGGGGTGGGGCGTGCAGAACTGTTTGCGTGTGCCACTGGGTGTGCCGCCACGGCCGGCCCACCCGTGGGTGGGCGTGCAGAACTGTTTGCGTGTTGCCTCTGGGTGTGCCGCCACGGCCGGCCCACCCGTGGGTGGGGCGTGCAGAAGTGCCTGCGTTTGCCTCTGGGTGTGCCGCCACGGCCGGCCCACCCGTGGGTGGGGCGTGCAGAAGAGCCTGCAGTTGCCTCTGGGGTGTGCCACCACGGCCGGCCCACCCGCGGGTGGGGCGTGCAGAACTGCTTGCGTGTGCCTCTGGGGTGTGCCGCCACGGCCGGCCCACCCGTGGGTGGGGCGTGCAGAAAGGTTTGCGTTTGCCTCTGGTTGTGCCGCCACGGCCGGCCCACCCGTGGGTGGGGCGTGCAGAACTGTTTGCGTGTGCCTCTGGTTGTGCCGCCACGGCCGGCCCACCCGTGGGTGGGGCGTGCAGAACTGTTTGCGTGATCCACTGGGGTGTGCCGCCACGGCCCCCACCCGGGGGTGGGGCGTGCAGAACTGTTTGCGTGTGCCCTTAGGTGTGCCGCCACGGCCGGCCCACCCGTGGGTGGGGCGTGCAGAACTTTTGCGTGTGCCTCTGGGTGTGCCGCAGCGGCCGGCCCACCCGTGGGTGGGCGTGCAGAAAAGTTCTGCGGTTGCCTCTGGGTGTGCCGCCACGGCCGGCCCACCCGTGGGTGGGGCGTGCAGAACTGTTTGCGTGTGCCACTAAGTGTGCCGCCACGGCCGGCCCACCCGTGGGTGGGCGTGCAGAAAAGTTTGCGGTTGCCTCTGGGTGTGCCGCCACGGCCGGCCCACCCGTGGGTGGGGCGTGCAGAACTGTTTGCGTGTGCCTCTGGGGTTTGCCGCCACGGCCGGCCCACCCGTGGGTGGGCGTGCAGAAGGGGTTTGCGGTTGCCTCTGTGTGTGCCGCCACGGCCGGCCCACCCGTGGGGTGGGGCGTGCAGAAGAGCCTGCGTGTGCCTCTGGGGTGTGCCGCCACGGCCGGCCCACCCGTGGGGTGGGGCGTGCAGAAGAGCCTGGGGTTACCTCTGGGGTGTGCCGCCACGGCCGGCCCACCCGTGGGTGGGCGTGCAGAACTGTTTGCGTGTGCCTCTGGGGTGTGCCGCCACGGCCGGCCCCACCCGTGAGTGGGGCGTGCAGAACTGTTTGCGTGTGCCTCTGGGGTGTGCCGCCACGGCCGGCCCTACTCGTGGGTGGGGTGTGCAGAAGTGCCTGCGGTTGCCTCTGGGTGTGCCGCCACGGCCGGCCCACCCGTGGGTGGAGCGTGCAGAAGGGCCTGCGGTTTGCCTCTGGGGTGTGCCGCCACGGCCGGCCCACCCGTGGGGTGGGGCGTGCAGAAGTGCCTGCGTTTGCCTCTGGGGTGTGCCGCCACGGCCGGCCCACCCGTGGGTGGGGCGTGCAGAAGAGCTTGCGTTTGCCTCTGGGGTGTGCCGCCACGGCCGGCCCACCCGTGGGGTGGGGCGTGCAGAACTGTTTGCGTGTGCCACTGGATGTGCCGCCACGGCCGGCCCACCCGTGGGTGGGGCGTGCAGAAAGGCCTGCGTGTGCCTCTGGGGTGTGCCGCCACGGCCGGCCCACCGTGGGTGGGGCGTGCAGAAAGCCTGCGGTTTGCCTCTGGGTGTGCCGCCACGGCCGGCCCACCCGTGGGTGAGCGTGCAGAAGCGCCTGCGGTTGCCTCTGGGGTGTGCCGCCACGGCCGGCCCACCCGTGGGTGGGGCGTGCAGAACTGTTTGCGTGTGCCACTGGGGTGTGCCGCCACGGCCGGCCCACCCGTGGGTGGGGCGTGCAGAACTGTTTGCGTGTGCCACTGGGGTGTGCCGCCACGGCCGGCCCACCCGTGGGTGGGCGTGCAGAAGGTGTTTGCGGTTGCCTCTGGGGTGTGCCGCCACGGCCGGCCCACCCGTGGGGTGGGGCGTGCAGAAGGCCTGCGGTGTGCCTCTGGGGTGTGCCGCCACGGCCGGCCCACCCGTGAGTGGGGCGTGCAGAAGGGCCTGCGGTTGCCTCTGGGGTGTGCCGCCACGGCCGGCCCACCCGTGGGGTGGGGCGTGCAGAACTGTTTGCGTGTGCCACTGGGGTGTGCCGCCACGGCCGGCCCACCCGTGGGTGGGGCGTGCAGAACGGTTTGCGTGTGCCACTGGGTGTGCCGCCACGGCCGGCCCACCCGTGGGGTGGGGCGTGCAGAAGAGCCTGCGGTGTGCCTCTGGGGTGTGCCGCCACGGCCGGCCCACCCGTGGGTGGGGCGTGCAGAAGGCTGTTTGCGTGTTGCCTCTGGGGTGTGCCGCCACGGCCGCCCCACCCGTGGGTGGGGCGTGCAGAACTGTCTGCGTGTGCCACTGGGTGTGCCGCCACGGCCGGCCCACCCGTGGGGTGGGGCGTGCAGAACTTTGCGTGTGCCTCTGGGTGTGCGCACGGCGACCACCGTGGGGTGGCGTGCAGAGTTCGCGGTTGCCTCTGGGTGTGCCGCCACGGCCGGCCCACCCGTGGGTGGGGCGTGCAGAACTGTTTGCGTGTGCCACTAAGTGTGCCGCCACGGCCGACCCACCCGTGGGTGGGCGTGCAGAAAAGTCTGCGGTTGCCTCTGGGTGTGCCGCCACGGCCGGCCCACCCGTGGGGTGGGGCGTGCAGAACTGTTTGCGTGTGCCTCTGGGGTTTGCCGCCACGGCCGGCCCACCCGTGGGTGGGCGTGCAGAAGAGTTTGCGGTTGCCTCTGGTGTGCCGCCACGGCCGGCCCACCGTGGGTGGGCGTGCAGAAGAGCCTGCGTGTGCCTCTGGGTGTGCCGCCACGGCCGGCCCACCCGTGGGTGGGCGTGCAGAAGAGCCTGGGGTTGCCTCTGGGTGTGCCGCCACGGCCGGCCCACCCGTGGGTGGGGCGTGCAGAACTGTTTGCGTGTGCCTCTGGGTGTGCCGCCACGGCCGGCCCACCCGTGAGTGGGCGTGCAGAACTGTTTGCGTGTGCCTCTGGGTGTGCCGCTACGGCCGGCCCATCCGTGGGTGGAGTGTGCAGAAGGGCCTGCGGTTGCCTCTGGGTGTGCCGCCCACGGCCGGCCCACCCGTGGGTGGGCGTGCAGAAGAGCCTGGGGTTTGCCTCTGGGTGTGCCGCCACGGCCGGCCCACCCGTGGGGTGAGGCGTGCAGAAGTGCCTGCGTTTGCCTCTGGGTGTGCCGCCACGGCCGGCCCACCCGTGGAGTGGGGCGTGCAGAACGGTTTGCGTTTGCCTCTGGGGTGTGCCGCCACGGCCGGCCCACTCGTGGAGTGGGCGTGCAGAACGTGTTTGCGTGTGCCACTGGGTGTGCCGCCACGGCCGGCCCACCCGTGGGTGGGGCGTGCAGAAATGTCTGCGTGTGCCACTGGGTGTGCCGCCACGGCCGGCCCACCCCGTGGGGTGGGGCGTGCAGAAAGCTTGCGTGTGCCTCTGGGGTGTGCCGCCACGGCCGGCCCACCCGTGGGGTGAGGCGTGCAGAAGGGCCTGCGGTTGCCTCTGGGGTGTGCCGCCACGGCCGGCCCACCCGTGGGTGGGCGTGCAGAACTGTTTGCGTGTGCCACTGGATGTGCCGCCACGGCCGACCCACCCGTGGGTGAGCGTGCAGAACTGCTTGCGTGATGCCACTGGGGTGTGCCGCCACGGCCGGCCCACCCGTGGGGTGGGCGTGCAGAAGGGCCTGCGTGTTGCCTCTGGGGTGTGCCGCCACGGCCGGCCCACCCGTGGGTGGGCGTGCAGAACTGTTTGCGTGTGCCACTGGATGTGCCGCCACGGCCGGCCCACCCGTGGGTGGGGCGTGCAGAAGGGTTTGCGGTTGCCTCTGGGGTGTGCCGCCACGGCCGGCCCCACCCGTGGGTGGGGCGTGCAGAACGGTTTGCGTGTGCCACTGGGTGTGCCGCCACGGCCGGCCCACCCGTGGGTGGGCGTGCAGAACTGTTTGCGTGTGCCACTGGGTGTGCCGCCACGGCCGGCCCACCCGTGGAGTGGGCGTGCAGAAGGGCCTGGGGTGTGCCTCTGGGTGTGCCGCCACGGCCGGCCCACCCGTGGGTGGGGCGTGCAGAAGGGTTTGCGGTTGCCTCTGGGGTGTGCCGCCACGGCCGGCCCCACCCGTGGGTGGGGCGTGCAGAAGTGTTTGCGTGTGCCATCTGGGTGTGCCGCCACGGCCGGCCCACCCGTGGGTGGGGCGTGCAGAACTGTTTGCGTGTGCCACTGGGTGTGCCGCCACGGCCGGCCCACCCGTGGGTGGGCGTGCAGAACTGTTTGCGTGTGCCTCTGGGGTGTGCCGCCACGGCCGGCCCACCCGTGGGTGGGCGTGCAGAAAGCTGTTTGCGTGTGCCTCTGGGTGTGCCGCCACGGCCGGCCCACCCGTGGGTGGGCGTGCAGAACTGTTTGCGTGTGCCTCTGGGTGTGCCGCCACGGCCGGCCCACCCGTGGGTGGGCGTGCAGAAGTGCCTGCGTTTGCCTCTGGGGTGTGCCGCCACGGCCGGCCCACCCGTGGGTGGGCGTGCAGAAGCTGTTTGCGTGTTGCCTCTGGGGTGTGCCGCCACGGCCGGCCCACCCGTGGGTGGGGCGTGCAGAACTGTTTGCGTGTGCCTCTGGGTGTGCCGCCACGGCCGGCCCACCCCGTGGGTGGCGTGCAGAAGAGTCTGCGGTGTGCCTCTGGGTGTGCCGCCACGGCCGGCCCACCCGTGGGTGGGCGTGCAGAACTGTTTGCGTGTGCCTCTGGGTGTGCCGCCACGGCCGGCCCACCCGTGGGTGGGCGTGCAGAAGTGCCTGCGTGTTGCCTCTGGGTGTGCCGCCACGGCCGGCCCACCCGTGGGTGGGCGTGCAGAACTGTTTGCGTGTGCCACTGGATGTGCCGCCACGGCCGGCCCACCCGTGGGGTGGGCGTGCAGAAGAGCCTGCGGGTTGCCTCTGGGTGTGCCGCCACGGCCGGCCCACCCGTGGGTGGGCGTGCAGAACTGTTTGCGTGTGCCTCTGGGTGTGCCGCCACGGCCGGCCCACCCGTGGAGTGGGGCGTGCAGAAGAGCCTGCGTGTTGCCTCTGGGTGTGCCGCCACGGCCGGCCCACCCGTGGGTGGGCGTGCAGAAGTGTTTGCGTGTGCCTCTGGGTGTGCCGCCACGGCCGGCCCACCCGTGGGTGAGCGTGCAGAAGGGCCTGCGTGTGCCTCTGGGGTGTGCCGCCAGCGGCCGGCCCACCCGTGGGTGGGCGTGCAGAAGTGTTTGCGTGTGCCTCTGGGTGTGCCGCCACGGCCGACCCACCCGTGGGTGGGGCGTGCAGAACGGTTTGCGTGTGCCTCTGGGTGTGCCGCCACGGCCGGCCCACCCGTGGGTGGGCGTGCAGAACTGTTTGCGTGTGCCACTGGGTGTGCCGCCACGGCCGGCCCACCCGTGGGTGGGCGTGCAGAAGAGCTTGCGTGTGCCACTGGGTGTGCCGCCACGGCCGGCCCACCCGTGGGTGGGCGTGCAGAAGTGTCTGCGGTGTGCCTCTGGGTGTGCCGCCACGGCCGGCCCACCCCGTGGGTGGGGCGTGCAGAAGGGCCTGCGTTTGCCTCTGGGTGTGCCGCCACGGCCGGCCCACCCGTGGGTGGGGCGTGCAGAAGGGCCTGCGGTTGCCTCTGGGTGTGCCGCCACGGCCGGCCCACCCGTGGGGTGGGCGTGCAGAAGGGCTTGCGTGTGCCTCTGGGTGTGCCGCCACGGCCGGCCCACCCGTGGGTGGGCGTGCAGAAGGGTCTGCGTGTTGCCTCTGGGTGTGCCGCCACGGCCGGCCCACCCGTGGGTGGGCGTGCAGAAGGGTTTGCGGTTGCCTCTGGGTGTGCCGCCACGGCCGGCCCACCCGTGGGTGGGGCGTGCAGAACTGTTTGCGTGTGCCACTGGGGTGTGCCGCCACGGCCGGCCCACCCGTGGGTGGGCGTGCAGAACTGTTTGCGTGTGCCACTGGGTGTGCCGCCACGGCCGGCCCACCCGTGGGTGGGCGTGCAGAACTGTCTGCGTGTGCCTCTGGGTGTGCCGCCACGGCCGGCCCACCCGTGGAGTGGGGCGTGCAGAACTGTTTGCGTGTGCCTCTGGGTGTGCCGCCACGGCCGGCCCACCCGTGGGTGGGCGTGCAGAACTGTTTGCGTGTGCCACTGGGTGTGCCGCCACGGCCGGCCCACCCGTGGGTGGGCGTGCAGAAGGGCCTGCGTTTGCCTCTGGGTGTGCCGCCACGGCCGGCCCACCCGTGGGTGGGCGTGCAGAAGGGCCTGCGGTTTGCCTCTGGGTGTGCCGCCACGGCCGGCCCACCCGTGGCTGGGCGTGCAGAACTGTTTGCGTGTACCACTGGGTGTGCCGCCACGGCCGGCCCACCCGTGGGTGGGCGTGCAGAACTGTTTGCGTGTGCCACTGGATGTGCCGCCACGGCCGGCCCACCTGTGGGTGGGCGTGCAGAACTGTTTGCGTGTGCCTCTGGGTGTGCCGCCACGGCCGGCCCACCCGTGGGTGGGCGTGCAGAACTGTTTGCGTGTGCCACTGGGTGTGCCGCCACGGCCGGCCCACCCGTGGGTGGGCGTGCAGAACTGTTTGCGTGTGCCACTGGATGTGCCGCCACGGCCGGCCCACCCGTTGGTGGGCTTGCAGAAGGAGTTTGCGTTTGTCTCTGGGTGTGCCGCCACGGCCGGCCCACCCGTTGGTAGGCGTGCAGAATAGCCGCTTTTTGCTTCTGGGTTTGCCGCCACGGCCGGCCCATCCGCGAGTGCGGCGTGCAGAACTGTTTGCGTGTGCCTCTGGGTGTGCCGCCACTGCCGGCCCACCGGTGGAGTGGGCGTGCAGATGGGCCTGCGTGGGGCTCTGTGTGTGCCGCCACGGCCGGCCCACCCGTGGAGTGGGCGTGCAGAACTGTTTGCGTGTGCCACTGGATGTGCCGCCACGGCCGGCCCACCCGTGGGTGGGCGTGCAGAAGGGTTTGCGGTTGCCTCTGGGTGTGCCGCCACGGCCGGCCCACCCGTGGGTGGGCGTGCAGAAGCAGTTTGCGTGTGCCACTGGGTGTGCCGCCACGGCCGGCCCACCCGTGGGTGGGCGTGCAGAACTGTTTGCGTGTGCCACTGGGTGTGCCGCCACGGCCGGCCCACCCGTGGGTGGGCGTGCAGAAGGGCCTGCGGGTTGCCTCTGGGTGTGCCGCCACGGCCGGCCCACCCGTGGGTGGGCGTGCAGAACTGTTTGCGTGTGCCACTGGGTGTGCCGCCACGGCCGGCCCACCCGTGGAGTGGGCGTGCAGAACTGTTTGCGTGTGCCACTGGGTGTGCCGCCACGGCCGGCCCACCCGTGGAGTGGGCGTGCAGAAGGGCCTGCGGTTGCCTCTGGGTGTGCCGCCACGGCCGGCCCACCCGTGGGTGAGCGTGCAGAACTGTTTGCGTGTGCCACTGGGTGTGCCGCCCACGGCCGGCCCACCCGTGGGTGGGCGTGCAGAACTGTTTGCGTGTGCCACTGGATGTGCCGCCACGGCCGGCCCACCCGTGGAGTGGGCGTGCAGAAGGGCTTGCGGTTGCCTCTGGGTGTGCCGCCACGGCCGGCCCACCCGTGGGTGGGCGTGCAGAACGGTTTGCGTGTGCCTCTGGGTGTGCCGCCACGGCCGGCCCACCCGTGGGTGGGCGTGCAGAACTGTTTGCGTGTGCCACTGGGTGTGCCGCCACGGCCGGCCCACCCGTGGGTGGGCGATGCAGAAGGGCCTGCGGTTGCCTCTGGGTGTGCCGCCACGGCCGGCCCACCCGTGGGTGGGCGTGCAGAAGTGCCTGCGTGTTGCCTCTGGGTGTGCCGCCACGGCCGGCCCACCCGTGGGTGGGCGTGCAGAAGTGCCTGCGTTTGCCTCTGGGTGTGCCGCCACGGCCGGCCCACCCGTGGGTGGGCGTGCAGAACGGTTTGCGTGTTGCCTCTGGGTGTGCCGCCACGGCCGGCCCACCCGTGGGTGGGCGTGCAGAACTGTTTGCGTGTGCCACTGGGTGTGCCGCCACGGCCGGCCCACCCGTGGGTGGGCGTGCAGAAGATGTTTGCGTGTGCCACTGGGTGTGCCGCCACGGCCGGCCCACCCGTGGGTAGGCGTGCAGAAGAGTCTGCGGTGTGCCTCTGGGTGTGCCGCCACGGCCGGCCCACCCGTGGAGTGGGCGTGCAGAAATGTTTGCGTGTTGCCTCTGGGTGTGCCGCCACGGCCGGCCCACCCGTGGGTGGGCGTGCAGAAGAGCTTGCGTGTGCCTCTGGGTGTGCCGCCACGGCCGGCCCACCCGTGGAGTGGGCGTGCAGAAGGGCCTGCGTTTGCCTCTGGGTGTGCCGCCACGGCCGGCCCACCCGTGGGTGGGCGTGCAGAAGTGTTTGCGGTGTGCCTCTGGGTGTGCCGCCACGGCCGGCCACCCGTGGGTGGGCGTGCAGAACTGTTTGCGTGTGCCACTGGGTGTGCCGCCACGGCCGGCCCACCCGTGGGTGGGCGTGCAGAAGGGTTTGCGTGTTGCCTCTGGGTGTGCCGCCACGGCCGGCCCACCCGTGGGTGGGCGTGCAGAAGCGGTTTGCGTGTGTCACTGGGTGTGCCGCCACGGCCGGCCCACCCGTGGAGTGGGCGTGCAGAACTGTTTGCGTGTGCCACTGGGTGTGCCGCCACGGCCGGCCCACCCGTGGGTGGGCGTGCAGAACTGTTTGCGGTTGCCTCTGGGTGTGCCGCCACGGCCGGCCCACCCGTGGGTGGGCGTGCAGAAGGGTTTGCGTTTGCCTCTGGGGTGTGCCGCCACGGCCGGCCCACCCGTGGGTGGGGCGTGCAGAAGCAGTTTGGGGTGTGCCACTGAGTGTGCCGCCACGGCCGGCCCACCCGTGGGTGGGCGTGCAGAACTGTTTGCGTGTGCCACTGGGTGTGCCGCCACGGCCGGCCCACCCGTGGGTGGGCGTGCAGAAGGGCCTGCGTTTGCCTCTGGGTGTGCCGCCACGGCTGGCCCACCCGTGGGTGGGCGTGCAGAACTGTTTGCGTGTGCCACTGGGTGTGCCGCCACGGCCGGCCCACCCGTGGGTGGGCGTGCAGAAGCTGTTTGCGTGTGCCACTGGGTGTGCCGCCACAGCCGGCCCACCCGTGGGTGGGCGTGCAGAACTGTTTGCGTGTGCCACTGGGTGTGCCGCCACGGCCGGCCCACCCGTGGGTGGGCGTGCAGAACTGTTTGCGTGTGCCACTGGGTGTGCCGCCACGGCCGGCCCACCCGTGGGTGGGCGTGCAGAAGGGTTTGCGTTTGCCTCTGGGTGTGCCGCCACGGCCGGCCCACCCGTGGGGTGGGCGTGCAGAAATGTTTGCGGTTGCCTCTGGGTGTGCCGCTACGGCCGGCCCACCCGTGGGTGGGCGTGCAGAACGGGCCTGCGTGTGCCGCTGGATGTGCCGCCACGGCCGGCCCACCCGTGGGTGGGCGTGCAGAAGTGCCTGCGTTTGCCTCTGGGTGTGCCGCCACGGCCGGCCCACCCGTGGGTGGGCGTGCAGAAGGGTTTGCGGTTGCCTCTGGGTGTGCCGCCACGGCCGGCCCACCCGTGGGTGGGCGTGCAGAACGGTTTGCGTGTGCCTCTGGGTGTGCCGCCACGGCCGGCCCACCCGTGGGTGGGCGTGCAGAAGGGTTTGCGGTTGCCTCTGGGTGTGCCGCCACGGCCGGCCCACCCGTGGGTGGGCGTGCAGAACGGTTTGCGTGTGTCACTGGGTGTGCCGCCACGGCCGGCCCACCCGTGGGTGGGCGTGCAGAAGGGTTTGCGGTTGCCTCTGGGTGTGCCGCCACGGCCGGCCCACCCGTGGGTGGGCGTGCAGAAGGGCCTGCGGTTGCCTCTGGGTGTGCCGCCACGGCCGGCCCACCCGTGGGTGGGCGTGCAGAAGGGCCTGCGTGTGGCTCTGGGTGTGCCGCCACGGCCGGCCCACCCGTGGGTGGGCGTGCAGAAGGGCCTGCGGTTGCCTCTGGGTGTGCCGCCACGGCCGGCCCACCCGTGGGTGGGCGTGCAGAACTGTTTGCGTGTGCCTCTGGGTGTGCCGCCACGGCCGGCCCACCCGTGGGTGGGCGTGCAGAAGGGTTTGCGGTTGCCTCTGGGTGTGCCGCCACGGCCGGCCCACCCATGGGTGGGCGTGCAGAAGGGCCTGCGTGTGGCTCTGGATGTGCCGCCACGGCCGGCCCACCCGTGGGTGGGCGTGCAGAACTGCTTGGCGTGTGCCACTGGGTGTGCCGCCACGGCCGGCCCACCCGTGGGTGGGCGTGCAGAAGGGCCTGCGTGTGCCACTGGGTGTGCCGCCACGGCCGGCCCACCCGTGGGTGGGCGTGCAGAGACTGTTTGCGTGTGCCACTGGGTGTGCCGCCACGGCCGGCCCACCCGTGGGTGGGCGTGCAGAAGGGCCTGCGTTTGCCTCTGGGTGTGCCGCCACGGCCGGCCCACCCGTGGGTGGGCGTGCAGAACTGTTTGCGTGTGCCACTGGGTGTGCCGCCACGGCCGGCCCACCCGTGGGTGGGCGTGCAGAACTGTTTGCGTGTGCCACTGGGTGTGCCGCCACGGCCGGCCCACCCGTGGGTGGGCGTGCAGAAGGGCCTGCGTTTGCCTCTGGGTGTGCCGCCACGGCCGGCCCACCCGTGGGTGGGCGTGCAGAAGGGCCTGCGGTTGCCTCTGGGTGTGCCGCCACGGCCGGCCCACCCGTGGGTGGGCGTGCAGAACTGTTTGCGTGTGCCACTGGGTGTGCCGCCACGGCCGGCCCACCCGTGGGTGGGCGTGCAGAACTGTTTGCGTGTGCCACTGGGTGTGCCGCCACGGCCGGCCCACCCGTGGGTGGGCGTGCAGAACTGTTTGCGTGTGCCTCTGGGTGTGCCGCCACGGCCGGCCCACCCGTGGGTGGGCGTGCAGAACTGTTTGCGTGTGCCACTGGGTGTGCCGCCACGGCCGGCCCACCCGTGGGTGGGCGTGCAGAACTGTTTGCGTGTGCCACTGGATGTGCCGCCACGGCCGGCCCACCCGTTGGTGGGCTTGCAGAAGGGTTTGCGTTTGTCTCTGGGTGTGCCGCCACGGCCGGCCCACCCGTTGGTAGGCGTGCAGAATAGCCGCTTTTTGCTTCTGGGTTTGCCGCCACGGCCGGCCCATCCGCGGGTACGCGTGCAGAACTGTTTGCGTGTGCCTCTGGGTGTGCCGCCACTGCCGGCCCACCGGTGGGTGGGCGTGCAGATGGGCCTGCGTGGGGCTCTGTGTGTGCCGCCACGGCCGGCCCACCCGTGGGTGGGCGTGCAGAACTGTTTGCGTGTGCCACTGGATGTGCCGCCACGGCCGGCCCACCCGTGGGTGGGCGTGCAGAAGGGTTTGCGGTTGCCTCTGGGTGTGCCGCCACGGCCGGCCCACCCGTGGGTGGGCGTGCAGAACGAGTTTGCGTGTGCCACTGGGTGTGCCGCCACGGCCGGCCCACCCGTGGGTGGGCGTGCAGAACTGTTTGCGTGTGCCACTGGGTGTGCCGCCACGGCCGGCCCACCCGTGGGGTGGGCGTGCAGAAGTGCCTGCGTGTGCCTCTGGGTGTGCCGCCACGGCCGGCCCACCCGTGGGTGGGCGTGCAGAACTGCTTGCGTGTGCCTCTGGGTGTGCCGCCACGGCCGGCCCACCCGTGGGTGGGCGTGCAGAAGTGCCTGCGTGTTGCCTCTGGGTGTGCCGCCACGGCCGGCCCACCCGTGGGTGGGGCGTGCAGAAGTGTCTGCGTTTGCCTCTGGGTGTGCCGCCACGGCCGGCCCACCCGTGGGTGGGGCGTGCAGAAGTGCCTGCGTGTTGCCTCTGGGTGTGCCGCCACGGCCGGCCCACCCGTGGGTGGGCGTGCAGAACTGTTTGCGTGTGCCACTGGGTGTGCCGCCACGGCCGGCCCACCCGTGGGTGGGCGTGCAGAACTGTCTGCGTGTGCCACTGGGTGTGCCGCCACGGCCGGCCCACCCGTGGGTGGGCGTGCAGAAGGGTCTGCGTGTTGCCTCTGGGTGTGCCGCCACGGCCGGCCCACCCGTGGGTGGGCGTGCAGAACGGTTTGCGTGTTGCCACTGGGTGTGCCGCCACGGCGGCCCACCCGTGGGTGGGGCGTGCAGAAGTGTTTGCGTGTGCCACTGGGTGTGCCGCCACGGCCGGCCCACCCGTGGGTGGGCGTGCAGAACTGTTTGCGTGTGCCACTGGGTGTGCCGCCACGGCCGGCCCACCCGTGGGTGGGGCGTGCAGAAAGGTTTGCGGTTGCCTCTGGGTGTGCCGCCACGGCCGGCCCACCCGTGGAGTGGGCGTGCAGAAGCGGTCTGCGTGTGCCTCTGGGTGTGCCGCCACGGCCGGCCCACCCGTGGGTGGGCGTGCAGAACGTGCTTGCGTGTGCCACTGGGTGTGCCGCCACGGCCGGCCCACCCGTGGGTGGGCGTGCAGAACTGTTTGCGTGTTGCCTCTGGGTGTGCCGCCACGGCCGGCCCACCCGTGGGTGAGGCGTGCAGAAGGGCCTGCGGTTGCCTCTGGGTGTGCCGCCACGGCCGGCCCACCCGTGGGTGGGCGTGCAGAAGGGCCTGCGTGTTGCCTCTGGGTGTGCCGCCACGGCCGGCCCACCCGTGGGTGGGCGTGCAGAACTGTTTGCGTGTGCCACTGGGGTGTGCCGCCACGGCCGGCCCACCCGTGGGTGGGCGTGCAGAACTGTTTGCGTGTGCCTCTGGGGTGTGCCGCCACGGCCGGCCCACCCGTGGAGTGAGCGTGCAGAACTGTTTGCGTGTGCCACTGGGGTGTGCCGCCACGGCCGGCCCACCCGTGGGTGGGCGTGCAGAAGGACTTGCGTGTGCCACTGGGTGTGCCGCCACGGCCGGCCCACCCGTGGGTGGGCGTGCAGAAGTGTTTGCGTGTTGCCTCTGGGTGTGCCGCCACGGCCGGCCCACCCGTGGGTGGGCGTGCAGAACGTGCTTGCGTGTTGCCTCTGGAGTGTGCCGCCACGGCCGGCCCACCCGTGGGTGAGGCGTGCAGAAGCTGCCTGCGTGTGCCTCTGGGTGTGCCGCCACGGCCGGCCCACCCGTGGGTGGGCGTGCAGAAGCGGTCTGCGTGTGCCACTGGGTGTGCCGCCACGGCCGGCCCACCCGTGGGTGGGCGTGCAGAGACTGTTTGCGTGTGCCACTGGGTGTGCCGCCACGGCCGGCCCACCCGTGGGTGGGCGTGCAGAAGTGTCTGCGTGTGCCACTGGGTGTGCCGCCACGGCCGGCCCACCCGTGGAGTGGGCGTGCAGAACGTGTTTGCGTGTGCCTCTGGGTGTGCCGCCACGGCCGGCCCACCCGTGGAGTGGGCGTGCAGAACTGTTTGCGTGTTGCCTCTGGGTGTGCCGCCACGGCCGGCCCACCCGTGGAGTGGGCGTGCAGAAGTGGTCTGCGTGTTGCCTCTGGGTGTGCCGCCACGGCCGGCCCACCCGTGGGTGGGCGTGCAGAACGGCCTGCGTGTTGCCTCTGGGTGTGCCGCCACGGCCGGCCCACCCGTGGGTGGGCGTGCAGAACGGTCTGCGTGTGCCTCTGGGTGTGCCGCCACGGCCGGCCCACCCGTGGGTAGGCGTGCAGAAGTGTCTTGCGTGTGCCTCTGGGTGTGCCGCCACGGCCGGCCACCCGTGGGTGGGCGTGCAGAAGTGCCTGCGGTTGCCTCTGGGTGTGCCGCCACGGCCGGCCCACCCGTGGGTGGGCGTGCAGAACTGTCTGCGTGTGCCTCTGGGTGTGCCGCCACGGCCGGCCCACCCGTGGGTGGGCGTGCAGAAGTGTCTGCGGTTGCCTCTGGGTGTGCCGCCACGGCCGGCCCACCCGTGGAGTGGGCGTGCAGAACTGTTTGCGTGTGCCTCTGGGTGTGCCGCCACGGCCGGCCCACCCGTGGGTGGGCGTGCAGAAGCTGTCTGCGTGTGCCACTGGGTGTGCCGCCACGGCCGGCCCACCCGTGGGTGGGCGTGCAGAAGGGTCTGCGGTTGCCTCTGGGTGTGCCGCCACGGCCGGCCCACCCGTGGGTGGGCGTGCAGAAGGGCCTGCGGTTGCCTCTGGGTGTGCCGCCACGGCCGGCCCCACCCGTGGGTGGGCGTGCAGAAGGGCCTGCGTGTGCCTCTGGGTGTGCCGCCACGGCCGGCCCACCCGTGGGTGGGCGTGCAGAACAGTTTGCGTGTGCCACTGGGTGTGCCGCCACGGCCGGCCCACCCGTGGGTGGGCGTGCAGAAGTGTTTGCGTGTTGCCTCTGGGTGTGCCGCCACGGCCGGCCCACCCGTGGGTGGGCGTGCAGAAGGGCCTGCGTGTGCCTCTGGGTGTGCCGCCACGGCCGGCCCACCCGTGGGTGGGCGTGCAGAAGGGCCTGCGTGTTGCCTCTGGGTGTGCCGCCACGGCCGGCCCACCCGTGGGTGGCGTGCAGAAGTGCCTGCGGTTGCCTCTGGGTGTGCCGCCACGGCCGGCCCACCCGTGGGTGGGCGTGCAGAAGTGTCTGCGGTGTGCCTCTGGGTGTGCCGCCACGGCCGGCCCACCCCGTGGGTGGGCGTGCAGAAACTGCTTGCGTGTGCCTCTGGGTGTGCCGCCACGGCCGGCCCCACCCGTGGGTGGGCGTGCAGAAGTGTTTGCGTGTGCCACTGGGTGTGCCGCCACGGCCGGCCCACCCGTGGGTGGGCGTGCAGAACTGTTTGCGTGTGCCTCTGGGTGTGCCGCCACGGCCGGCCCACCCGTGGGTGAGGCGTGCAGAAGGGTCTGCGTGTTGCCTCTGGGTGTGCCGCCACGGCCGGCCCACCCGTGGGTGGGCGTGCAGAAGGGCCTGCGTGTTGCCTCTGGGTGTGCCGCCACGGCCGGCCCACCCCGTGGGTGGGCGTGCAGAACTGTTTGCGTGTGCCACTGGGTGTGCCGCCACGGCCGGCCCACCCGTGGGTGGGCGTGCAGAAGGGCCTGCGTGTTGCCTCTGGGTGTGCCGCCACGGCCGGCCCACCCGTGGGTGGGCGTGCAGAACTGTTTGCGTGTGCCACTGGGGTGTGCCGCCACGGCCGGCCCACCCGTGGGTGGGCGTGCAGAAGGGTTTGCGTGTTGCCTCTGGGTGTGCCGCCACGGCCGGCCCACCCGTGGGTGGGCGTGCAGAACTGTTTGCGTGTGCCACTGGGTGTGCCGCCACGGCCGGCCCACCCGTGGGTGGGCGTGCAGAACTGTTTGCGTGTGCCTCTGGGTGTGCCGCCACGGCCGGCCCACCCGTGGGTGGGCGTGCAGAAGGGGCCTGCGTGTTGCCTCTGGGTGTGCCGCCACGGCCGGCCCACCCGTGGGTGGGCGTGCAGAACTGTTTGCGTGTGCCACTGGGTGTGCCGCCACGGCCGGCCCACCCGTGGGTGGGCGTGCAGAACTGTTTGCGTGTGCCACTGGGGTGTGCCGCCACGGCCGGCCCACCCGTGGGTGGGCGTGCAGAAGGGTTTGCGGTGTGCCTCTGGGTGTGCCGCCACGGCCGGCCCACCCGTGGGTGGGCGTGCAGAAAGGGCCTGCGTGTTGCCTCTGGGTGTGCCGCCACGGCCGGCCCACCCGTGGGTGGGCGTGCAGAACTGTCTGCGTGTGCCACTGGGTGTGCCGCCACGGCCGGCCCACCCGTGGGTGGGGCGTGCAGAAGCTGTTTGCGTGTGCCACTGGGTGTGCCGCCACGGCCGGCCCACCCGTGGGTGGGCGTGCAGAACTGTTTGCGTGTGCCTCTGGGTGTGCCGCCACGGCCGGCCCACCCGTGGAGTGGGCGTGCAGAACTGTTTGCGTGTGCCTCTGGGTGTGCCGCCACGGCCGGCCCACCCGTGGGTGGGCGTGCAGAAGGGCCTGGGTTTGCCTCTGGGTGTGCCGCCACGGCCGGCCCACCCGTGGGTGGGCGTGCAGAAGGGCCTGCGTTTGCCTCTGGGTGTGCCGCAGCGGCTGGCCCACCCGTGGGTGGGCGTGCAGAAGTTTCTGCGGGTGCCTCTGAATGTGCAGCAATGGCCGGTCCACCCGTGGGTGGGCGTGCAGAAGATGTCTGGGTTTGCCCCTGGGTGTGCCGCAGCGGCCGGCCCACCCGTGGGTGGGCGTGCAGAAGTGTCTGCGGGTGTCGCTGTGTATGCCGCAGCGGCCGGCCCACCCGTGGGTGGGCGTGCAGAAGATGTCTGGGGTTTCCTCTGGGTGTTCAGCAATGGAGGGCCCACCGGTGGGTGGGCGTGCAGAAGATGTCTGCCGGTGCCTCTGGGTGTGCAGCAATGGCCGGCCCACCAGTAGGAAGGCGTGCAGAAGTGTCTGGGGTTGCCTCTGGGTGTGCCGCCACGGCCGGCCCACCCGTGGGTGGGCGTGCAGAACTGTTTGCGTGTGCCACTGGGTGTGCCGCCACGGCCGGCCCACCCCGTGGGTGGGCGTGCAGAAGGGCTTGCGTGTTGCCTCTGGGTGTGCCGCCACGGCCGGCCCACCCGTGGGTGGGCGTGCAGAAGGGCCTGCGTGTGCCTCTGGGTGTGCCGCCACGGCCGGCCCACCCGTGGGTGGGCGTGCAGAAGAGTCTGCGTGTGCCTCTGGGGTGTGCCGCCACGGCCGGCCCACCCGTGGGTGGGCGTGCAGAAGCGGCTTGCGTGTGCCTCTGGGTGTGCCGCCACGGCCGGCCCACCCGTGGGTGGGCGTGCAGAAGGGTCTGCGTGTTGCCTCTGGGTGTGCCGCCACGGCCGGCCCACCCGTGGGTGGGCGTGCAGAAGTGCCTGCGTTTGCCTCTGGGTGTGCCGCCACGGCCGGCCCACCCGTGGGTGGGCGTGCAGAAGGGCCTGCGGTTGCCTCTGGGTGTGCCGCCACGGCCGGCCCACCCGTGGGTGGGCGTGCAGAAGTGCCTGCGTGTTGCCTCTGGGTGTGCCGCCACGGCCGGCCCACCCGTGGGTGGGCGTGCAGAAGTGTTTGCGTGTGCCACTGGGTGTGCCGCCACGGCCGGCCCACCCGTGGAGTGGGCGTGCAGAAGTGTTTGCGTGTGCCTCTGGGTGTGCCGCCACGGCCGGCCCACCCGTGGGTGGGCGTGCAGAACGGTTTGCGTGTGCCTCTGGGTGTGCCGCCACGGCCGGCCCACCCGTGGGTGGGCGTGCAGAACTGTTTGCGTGTGCCACTGGGGTGTGCCGCCACGGCCGGCCCACCCGTGGGTGGGCGTGCAGAAGGGCCTGCGTGTGCCTCTGGGTGTGCCGCCACGGCCGGCCCACCCGTGGGTGGGCGTGCAGAAGTGTCTGCGGTGTGCCACTGGGTGTGCCGCCACGGCCGGCCCACCCGTGGGTGGCGTGCAGAAGTGTTTGCGGTGTGCCTCTGGGTGTGCCGCCACGGCCGGCCCACCCGTGGAGTGGGCGTGCAGAACTGTCTGCGTGTTGCCACTGGAGTGTGCCGCCACGGCCGGCCCACCCGTGGGTGGGCGTGCAGAAGGGTCTGCGTGTTGCCTCTGGGGTGTGCCGCCACGGCCGGCCCACCCGTGGGTGGGCGTGCAGAAG
>JAKWBO010000069.1:0-192412 GCA_034336685.1 Luscinia luscinia | reverse complement strand
CCAAAATGGCGGCACATGGCCACACCCAAAATGGCCGCACTTTGTTTGGCCACACCCAAAATGGCGGCACTTGGCCACACCCAAAATGGCCGCACTTCGTTAGGCCACACATAAAATGGTGGCACTTGGCCATACCCAAAATGGCTGTGTTTCATTTGGTCACACCCAAAATGGTGGCACTTGGCCACACCCAAAATGGCTGTGTTTCATTTGGTCACACCCAAAATGGCGGCACTTGGCCACACCCAAAATGGCCACATTTCATTTGGTCACACCCAAAATGGCGGCACTTGGCCACTCCCAAAATGGCTACACTTCGTTTGACCACACATAAAATGGTGGCACGTGGCCACACCAAAATGGCCGCATTTCATTTGGTCACACCCAAAATGGTGGCACTTGGCCACACCCAAAATGGCCGCATTTCATTTGGTCACACCCAAAATGGCGGCACTTAGCCACTCCCAAAATGGCCGCACTTCGTTTGGCCACACATAAAATGGCGGCACTTGGCCACGCCCAAAATGGCCACACCCCACTTGACCACACCCAATATGGCGCCATCTGATGGCACCCAATATGACCCTACCTGGCCACACCCAAAATGGTCACACCCTGCTTAGCCACTCCCAAACTGGTGCCACTTGGCCACACCCAAAATGGCTCCACCTGGCCACACCCAAAATAGTCACGCCCTGCTTGAACACACCCAAAATGGCACCACCTGACCACACCCAAAATGGCTCCACCCACCTCACCACACCCAATATGGCTGCACCTTGCTTGACCACACCCAAGATGGCCACACCCCACTTGACCACACCCAAGATGGCCGCACCCCATTGGAAGCCAGAGCCCAGCCTGATTGGCTGCTCTGTGTAGGAGCCACGCCCCTTTGTGGTGATGTCATATTTAAGGTGGGTTAAACCACGCCCTTCACACTTTGTTTTTAAATTCCCGCCCCTTCCTGATTGGCCACGCCCTCAGCAATAAATACCGTGTTTAAACCACGCCCAGCCCACGCAGGCCACGTCCCTCACGCAAGCCCCGCCCACCCGCCATTTTCGCGCCCTTTTCCCTCCCCTCAGGAATTCCCGCCCACCTTGTCCCACAGCTGGCTCGCGAACTCGCGCACGCGCGGCTCCTCCACGCGCAGCGCCTCGGTCTCGCGCAGCCGCTCCAGCAGCTCCTCCAGGCTGCGGCTCCTCCGCGCCAGCGCCACCAGGAAAGCGGGGACATGGCGGGCGCTGAGGCCGAGCAGCTCCTGCAGCTGCCCGGACACCCAGCGCTCCAGCGCCGCCGTCGCCGCCATGGCTGCGCTGCGTCTTCTTCCTTCTCCTCCCCTTCACGGAGCCGCCGTCCAATCAGCGTCCAGCGCGGGGAGCCTGAGCCAATCAGCGCCCGGCTCGCGCCTCCCGCCCTCAGGCCGCGGATGGCGCAGCCAATCAGAGCGCGCGTCTCGTTAGGCCACACCCGCTACCGGCTTTACCGTAATGTCGCGAGAGCGCTCGCGGTTTACCGTAATCCCGCGCGGAGAAGCGCAGTTTGAATTTAGGCATTTGGGGACGCTAAGACCGAAATTTTAAATTTAAAAAGTTTTCATTATTTATCCCTTGATATTCCCCCCAAATCAATCAATCAATCAATCAATCAATCAATCAATCAATCCCATTTCTCCCCTGGGAACTGCTCGCTGTTTTCCCTAAAAAAAAAGTGTTTTCCCCCTCAAAATTCCCATTTTCCTCCCCAAAATTCGGAATTTTCCCCCCAAATCCCAACCCCGCCCCTCCAAAAATCTCCTCTTCCCTCATGGATCCCCAAATTCCTTATAAAAAATTCAATTTTTAATTTAACTTTTTTCTCAAAACCTTTTTACTACAAAAAACAAACAAAAAAAAATCCCAAAACTCACCAGTTTTTTACAAAAAAATTACATTTCCCCTCCTGCAAAATCTACTTTTTTTTTTGGGAATGAGGCGCTGGGACCCCAAATTTTGGGGTACCCAGAACCCCAAAAATCCCGAACCCGAAATTTTTTGGATTTCTGGAGCAGTTTTGGGGCGCCAGGACCCCAAATTCTGGGGGTTTGGACCCAAAAATTTGAGGATTTTGGGGTATTTTGGGTCCCAAATTTGGGATTTTTGGGCTCCCAAACCCCAGAATTTTGGAGATTTTGGCATTTCTGCGCTTCCAGACTCCTGAATTTCAGGATTTTGGCATCCCAAATTCCAGAATTTTGGGGATTTCTGTGTTTTTCGGGTTCCCAAACTCCAGAATTTTGACATTTTTGCATTCCCAAACTCCAGAATTTCGGGATTTTGGGGCTCCCAAACCCCAGAATTTTTAGGATTTTGGGATTTTTCATGCTCCCAAACTCCAAAATTTCGGGATTTTTGGACCCCAAATTTGTGGTTTTCGCACTCCCAAACTCCAGAATTTTTGGGATTTTGGGGTTTTTGGGCTCCCAAACTCCAAAATTTTGATGTTTTTGGGATCATAAACCCCAGAATTTCGGGATTTTTGGACTCTGAATTTGAGGTTTTGGGGCTCCCAGACTCCAGAATTTTGGGGTTTTTTCACTCCCAAACCCAGAATTTTGGGGATTTTGGGTTTTTTGGGATCCCAAATTGCAGGATTTTTGGGATTTGGGTATTTTGAGGTTCAGCCGTTGTGTTTCTGCCTCTTCCAGAAGCGCTTGACGTCGGGGTGCCACAAAAATCCCAAATTTCGATGTTTTCGGGCTCCCAAACCCCAGAATTTTGGGGATTTTGGTTTTTGGACTCCCAAGCCCCAGAATTTTGGGGATTTTGGGTTTTTTGGGACCCCAAGCCCCAGGATTTTTGGGATTTGGGAATTTTGAGGTTCAGCCGTTGTGTTTCTGCCTCTTCCAGAAGCGTTTGACGTCGGGGTGCCACAGGAAATCCCAAATTTCGATGTTTTCGGGCTCCCAAACCCCAGAATTTTTGGGATTTTGGGTTTTTTGGGATCCCAAACCCCAGAATTTTTGGGATTTGGGAATTTTTGGGGCCCAGCCGTTGTGCTTCTGCCTCTTCCAGAAGCGCTTGACATCAGGGTGCTGCAGAAATCCCAAATTTGGGCTCCCAAACTCCAGAATTTTGATGTTGCGGTATCCCAAACTCCAGGATTTTGGGATTTTGGGTTTTTGGGATCCCAAGCCCCAGGATTCTTGGGATTTGGGAATTTTGAGGTTCAGCCGTTGTGTTTCTGCCTCTTCCAGAAGCGTTTGACGTCGGGTGCTGCAGAAATCCCAAATTTCGATGTTTTGGGATCCCAAACCCCAGAATTTTGGGTTTTTTGGGATCCCAAGCCCCAGGATTTTTGGGATTTGGGAATTTTGGGGCTCAGCCGTTGTGTTTCTGCCTCTTCCAGAAGCGTTTGACGTCGGGGTGCCACAAAAATTCCAAATTTGGGGCTCCCAAACTCCAGAATTTCGATGTTTTCGGGCTCCCAAACCCCAGGATTTTGGGGATTTTGGGTTTTTTGGGATCCCAAGCCCCAGGATTTTTGGGATTTGGGAATTTTGAGGTTCAGCCGTTGTGTTTCTGCCTCTTCCAGAAGCTGCTTTGACGTCAGGGTGCCACAAGAATCCCAAATTTTGTTTTGAGGCTCCCAAACTCCCAGAATTTTTGGGATTTTGGGATCCCAAATTGCAGGATTTTTGGGATTTGGGAATTTTGAGGTTCAGCCGTTGTGTTTCTGCCTCTTCCAGAAGCGTTTGACGTCGGGGTGCCACAGGAATCCCAAATTTTGATGTTTTTGGGCTCCCAAACCCCAGAATTTTGGGGATTTTGGGTTTTTGGGATCCCAAATTGCAGGATTTTTGGGATTTGGGAATTTTGAGGTTCAGCCGTTGTGTTTCTGCCTCTTCCAGAAGCGTTTGACGTCGGGGTGCCACAAAATCCCAAATTTGGGGTTCCCAAACTCCAGAATCTCAGTGTTTTTGGGCTCCCAAACCCCAGAATTTTGGGATTTTGGTTTTTGGGATCCCAACTTGCAGGATTTTTGGGATTTGGGAATTTTGGGGTTCAGCCATTGTGTTTCTGCCTCTTCCAGAAGCGCTTGACGTCGGGGTGCCACAAAAATCCCAAATTTGGAGCTCCCAAACTCCAGAATTTTGATGTTTTTCGGGCTCCCAAACCCCAGAATTTTGGGGATTTTGGGTTTTTTGGGATCCCAACTTGCAGGATTTTTGGGATTTGGGAATTTTGGGGCTCAGCCGTTGTGTTTCTGCCTCTTCCAGAAGCGCTTGACGTCGAGGTGCCACAGGAACCCCAAATTTGGAGCTCCCAAACTCCAGAATTTTTGGGATTTTGGGATCCCAAATTGCAGGATTTTTGGGATTTGGGAATTTTGAGGTTCAGCCGTTGTGTTTCTGCCTCTTCCAGAAGCGTTTGACGTCGGGGTGCCCCGCGGGGGTGACGACCATCAGGCGCCGCGCCGCGTTCTCGAACACCAGCACGCCCAGGGCGCGGGCGTGGTCCCGCAGCACCTCGAAATCCACCTGGGACAGGAACTGGTTGTACAGCACACCTGGGGGGGACACACCTGGGGTCAGCTGGGGGCGGCTGGGGAGAGCTGGGGGTCACCTGGATACACCTGGGGAGTCACCTGGATACACCTGGGGTCACCTTAGGGGAATCTGGGGGTCACCTGGATACACCTGGGGTCAGCTGGGGGTCACCTGGGGACAGCTGGGGGTCACCTGGAGACACCTGGGGAGAGCTGGGGACACCTGGATACACCTGGGAGTCACCTGGATACACCTGGGGTCAGCTGGGGACACCTGGGGACAGCTGAGGCACCTGGGGAGAGCTGGGGGTCACCTAGATACACCTGGGGTCAGCTGGACACACCTGGGGACAGTTGGGGTCACCTGGAGACACCTAGGGGCAGGTGGGGCGACACCTGGATACACCTGGGGTCACCTGAGAGGCATCTGGGGTCAGCTGGGGGTCACCTGAGGTCAGCTGGGGTCACCTGGATATACCTGGGGTCACCTAAGGAAATCTGGGGGACAGCTGGGGTCACCTAAGAACATCTGGGGTCACCTGGGGGACACCTAGATACACCTGGGGTCACCTGGATACACCTGGGGGCACCTGGGGTCACCTAAGAACACCTGGGGTCAGCTGTAGGTCACCTGGATACACCTGGGGGCACCTGAGGGGCATCTGGGGGTCACCTGGGGATGCCTGAGGGTCACCTGAGGGGCAGCTGGGGACACCTGGGGACACTTGGGGGTCACCTGAGGGGCAGCTGGGGTCACCTGGGGAGGGGACAGGGACACCTGGGGTTACCTGAAGACACCTGGGGACACACCTGGGATACACCTGGGGACACCTGGGACACATGTGGGACACACCTGGGGTCACCTGTGGGTCATTTCCCACTTTGGTGGCACTTTCAGGACACTTCAAGGACAATTTGGGGACATTCAGGTGCCACTCAGGTGCCACTTTGGTGCCACTGAGGTGACATGTGGGGACATTTCTGGCCTCACCGTCCGAGAAGCGCAGCCGGTCGCGCTCGAGCTCCCAGAGGCGAATCTGATCCGTGATGGTCGGGGGCAGGACGGGGACCTGGGGACAGAGGGGACAGAGGGGACATTGGGGACATTTGGGGACATTGGGGATATTGGGACATTTGAGGACACTGGGGACATTGGGGACATTGGGGACATTTGGGGACATTGGGGACATTGGGGATATTGGGACATTTGGGGACACTGGGGACATTGGGGACATTGGGGACATTTGGGGACATTGGGGACAGCGGGGACATTGGCGGATTGGGGACATTGGGGACATTGGGGGACATTGGGAGGATTGGGGACATTGGGGATTTGGGGACACTGGTTACATTGGGGGACATTGGGGACATTGGGGGACATTGGGAACATTGGGGACACTGGGGGATTGGGGGATTGGGGACATTGGGGACACTGGGGACATTAGGGAACACTGAGGGGACACTGCAGGGATTGGGGACATTGGGGACATTGGGGGACATTGGGGGACATTGGGGGATTGGGGACATTGGGGGATTAGGGACACTGGGGACATTTGGGGACACTGGGGACATTGGGGATATTTGGGACACTGAAGACATTGGGGCATTGGGGACATTGGGGGACACTGGGGACATTGGGGGACATTTGGGGACATTGGGGGACACTGGGGACATTGGGGACATTGGGGGATTGGGGACATTGGGGGACATTGAGGACATTGGGGACATTGGGGAACATTTGGGGACATTGGGGGACACTGGGGACATTGGGGACACTGGGGACATTGGGGGACATTGGGGACATTGGGGACATTGGGACATTGGGGACATTGGGACAGTGAGGACATTGGGGACATTTGGGGACATTGGGGACATTGGGGACATTAGGGACATTGGGGACACTGGGGACATTTGGGGACACTGGGGTCTCTCACCTGTTTGGCCATCACGGGATGGGCGCGAGTGCATAGGAAGTGAATGATCTGTGGGGGAGGGGACAGAGTCACCAGTGTCACCAAATGTCACCAAATCCCAGTGTCCCCAATCCCCCAATGTCCCCAGTGTCTCAATGTCCCAATATCCTCAATGTCCCCAATGTCCCCAATGTCCCAATGTCCCCAATGTCCCCAATGTCCCCAATGTCCCCAGTGCCCCAATCCCCCAGTGTCCCCAATCCCCCAGTGTCCCCAGTGTCCCCAATGTCCCCAGTGTCCCAAATCCCCCAGTGTCCCCAATCCCCCAATGTCCTCAGTGTCCCCAATGTCCCCAATGCCCTCAGTGTCCCCAATCCCCCAATGTCCCCCAATGTCCCCACTGTCCCCCAATGTCCCCAATGTCCCCCAATGTCCCAATGTCCCCAATGTCCCCAGTCCCCCAATGTCCCCAATGTCCCCCAATGTCCCCAATGTCCCCCCAATGTCCCAAATCCCCCAGTGTCCCCAATGTCCGCCAATGTCCCCAATGTCCCCAGTCCCCCAATGTCCCCAATCCCCCAATGTCCCCAATCCCCCAATGTCCCCTAGTGTCCCCAATGTCCCCAGTCCCCCAATGTCCCCAGTCCCCCAATGTCCCCAGTGCCCCTAATGTCCTCAATGTCCCCAATGTCCCCCAATGTCCCTAATCCCCCAATGTCCCCAGTGTCCCCCAGATCCCCCAATGTCCCAAATCCCCCAAATCCCCCAATGTCCCCAATTTTCCCCAATGTCCCCAGTGTCCCCAGTGTCCCCCATGTCCCAATGTCCCCTTAATGTCCCCAATGCCCCCAGTGTCCCCAATCCCCCAAATGTCCCCAATGTCCCCAATGTCCTAAATCTCTAGTGTCTCTAATGTCCCCAGTGTCCCCAATGTCCCCAATCCCCTAATGCCTTTAATGTCCCCAATGCCCCCAGTGTCTTTAGTGTCCCCACTGTCCCCGGTGGCACCTGCTCGGCCGTGATGCCGTTGGCGATGGTCGCTTGCACGCTGTCCCTTGTCACCTGCTCGCCACCACCAGGTTGGGGAAGCGATAGAGCAGCTCGGAGAAGAGAGCGATGGAGAGCGACCTGGAGCTCCGAGTCTGGGACAGAGGGACACAGGGACATTGGGGACAGCGGGACAGTGGGGACATTGGGGACAGTGGGGACAGTGCGGCAGAGGGACAGAGGGACATTGGGGACAGTGGGGACATGGGGACATTGGGGACAGTGGGGACTGTGGGGACAGTGGGGGACATTGGGGACAGTGGGGACATGGGGGATTGGGGAGATTGGGGGACATTGGGGACATTGGGGACAGTGGGGAATTGGGGGATTGGGGACAGTGGAGACAGTGGGGAATTGGGGGATTGGGGACAGTGGGGACATTGGGGACACTGGGGACATTGGGGACAGTGGGGATTGGGGACATTGAGGACAGTGGGGGATTTGGGACTTTGGAGACATTGGGGACACTGGGGACATTGGGGAACAGTGGGGACTGTGGGGACAGTGGGGGACATTGGGAACATTGGGGACAGTAGGGACATTGGGGGCCATTGGGGGACATTGGGGACAGTGGGGACATTTGGGACATTGGGGGACATTTGGATTTGGGGACACTGGGGGACTGTGGGGACATTGGGGATTGGGGACATTGGGGACATTGGGGGATTGGGGACACTGGGGACATTGGGGACACGGGGACACTGGGGACAGCTCTGGGGGACATTGGGGACATTTGGGACACTGGGGGATTGGGGACATTGGGATTTGGTGACACAGGTGACACTGGGATTTGGGGACACCGGTGACACCGGGACTCGGGGACAGCGGTGATGCTGCGGGTGGCTGGGCGCTGTCCCAGTGTCCCCAGTGTCCCCAGGGCTGTCCCCGGTGTCCCCAGTGTCCCCAGAGCTGTCCCCAGTGTCCCCGTGTCCCCAGTGTCCCCGGTGTCCCCAGTGTCCCCAGTGTCCCAGTGTCCCCAGTGTCCCCGTGTCCCAGTGTCCCCAGTGTCCCAGTGTCCCTAGTGTCCCCGTGTCCCAGTGTCCCAGTGTCCCCAGTGTCACCATGTCCCCAGTGTCCCAGTGTCCCTAGTGTCCCTAGTGTCCCCGGTGTCCCCAGTGTCCCCAGTGTCCCCCAGTGTCCCCAGTGTCCCCAGAGCTGTCCCCAGTGTCCCCAGTGTCCCCGTGTCCCCAGTGTCCCCAGTGTCCCCAGTGTCCCCCAGTGTCCCCAGTGTCCCCAGTGTCCCCAGAGCTGTCCCCAGTGTCCCCAATGTCCCCAGTGTCCCCAGTGTCCCCAGTGTCCCCGTGTCCTCAGTGTCCCCAATGTCCCCATGTCCCCAGTGTCCCCAGAGCTGTCCCCATGTCCCCAGTGTCCCCAATCCCCAGTGTCCCCAGTGTCCCCAGTGTCCCAGTGTCCCCAGTATCCCCGTGTCCCCATGTCCCCGTGTCCCCAGTGTCCCCAGTGTCCCCAGTGTCCCCAGTGTCCCCAGTGTCCCCGTGTCCCCGTGTCCCCAGTCAGTGTCCCCATGTCCCCAGTGTCCCAGTGTCCCCAGTCAGTGTCCCCAGTGTCCCCAGTGCCACCTGTGTAGGCGTAGATCCGGTAGTTGGTCTCCACCAGGATGAAGCCGTGGCCGTCGGGCTCCGCTGTCCCCGTGGGTGTCCCCAGTGTCCCCAGTGTCCCCAGTGTCCCCAGTGTCCCCGGTGTCCCCGAGGTGCCCGAGGCCAGCGCGATCGCCAGGCGCGTGGGGTAGAAGCGGCGGGACTTCCTCTGGGGACACGGGAATGTCACCACAGTGTCACCAGAGTGTCACCACAGTGTCACCTGTGTCACCCCAGTGCCACCCCAGTGTCACCAGAGTGTCACCAGAGTGTCACCTGTGTCACCCCAGTGCCACCCCAGTGTCACCAGTGTCACCAGAGTGTCACCACAGTGTCACCAGTGTCACCAGTGCCACCCCAGTGCCACCCCAGTGTCACCAGTGTCACCAGTACCATCCCAGTGTCACCCCAGTGTCACCAGAGTGTCACCAGTGCCACCCCAGTGTCACCCAGAATGTCCCCAGTGCCACCCCAGTGTCACCAGTGTCACCCCAGTGTCACCAGAGTGTCACCAGAATGTCCCCAGTGCCACCCTAGTGTCACCCGTGTCACCCAGAATGTCCCCAGTGCCACCCCAATGTCACCAGTGTCATCTCAGTGTCACCAGTGCCATCCCACTGTCCCCAGTGCCACCCCAGCGTCACCAGTGTCATCTCAGTGTCACCAGTGTCACCCCAAGTGTCTCCGGTGTCATTGCAATGTCCCCAGTGTCACCCCAGTGTCACCAGTGCCACCCCAGTTTCACCCAGTGTCCCCAGTGCCACCCCAGTGTCACCAGAGTGTCACTAGTGTCACCCCAGTGTCACCCCAGTGTCACCCAGAATGTCCCCAGTGCCACCCCAGTGTCACCAGTGCCACTCCCACTGTCCCCAGTGCCACCCACAATGTCCCCAGGTGTCCCCAGTAACCCCAGTGCCAGCCCCAGTGTCATCCTGCTGTCCCCAGTGCCACCCCAGTGCCCCCAGTACCACCCCCAGTGTCCCCAGTGCCACTCACAATGTCCCCAGTAACCCCAGTGCCACCTCAGTGTCACCAGTGTCCCCAGTGCCACCCCCAGTGTCCCCAGTGCCACCCCAGTGTCTCCAGTACCACCCCAGTGTCACCAGAGTGTCCCCAAGGCCACCCTCAGTGCCACCAGTGTCACCCCAGTGTCACCAGTGTCCCCAGTGCCATCCCAGTATCCCCAGTGCCACCCCCAGTGCTCCCATCCCAGTGTCACCCAGAATGTCCCCAGTGCCCCCACGTGTCCCCAGTATCCCCTCCCAGTGCTCCCAGTATCCTCCCTGTGCTCCCAGTATCCTCCCACTGCTCCCAGTGTCCCCAGTGTCCCCTCCCAGTGCTCCCAGTATCCTCCCAGTGTCCCCAGTGTCCCCTCCCAGTGCTCCCAGTATCCTCCCAGTGCTCCCAGTGTCCCTCCCAGTGCTCCCAGTGCTCCCAGTATCCTCCCAGTGTCCCCTCCCAGTGCTCCCAGTATCCTCCCAGTGCTCCCAGTGTCCCCTCCCAGTGCTCCCAGTCTCCTCCCAGTGTCCCCAGTGTCCCCTCCCAGTGCTCCCAGTGCTCCCAGTACCTTTCTCTGGAACACCAGTCCGAACTCGCGCAGGTGCTGCAGGAACGTCAGCAGCGACCGCTCATCCCCTCCACCGAGTAATCCTGGCACCAGTACGGACCAGTATGCACCAGTATGCACCAGTACGGACCAGTACAGACCAGTACGGACCAGTACGGACCAGTATGCACCAGTACGGACCAGTATGGACCAGTACGGACCCATACGAACCAGTACGGACCAGTACAGACCAGTACTGACCAGTACGGACCAGTACAGACCAGTATGGACCAGTACGAACCAGTATGGACCAGTACAGACCAGTATAGACCAGTATGAACCAGTATGGACCAGTACTGACCAGTATAGACCAGTATGAACCAGTATGGACCAGTACTGACCAGTACGGACCAGTACAGACCGGTACTGACCAGTACAGACCAGTACAGACTGGTACTGACCAGTACGGACCAGTATGGACCAGTATGGACCAGTATAAACCAGTATAGACCAGTACGGACCAGTATGGACCAGTACGGACCAGTATGAACCAGTATAAACCAGTATGGACCAGTATGGACCAGTATGGACCAATACAAACCAGTATAAACCAGTATGGACCAGTATAGACCAGCACGGACCAGTATGGAGCGTTATGAACCAGTATAGACCAGTATGAACCAATTCAGACCAGTACGGACTAGTCCCCCAGTTCCATTCCAGTCCCTCCCAGTTCATCCCAGTCCCTCCCAGTCTATCCCAATCCCCTCCCAGTCCATCCCAGTTCATCCCAGCCCATCCCAGTTCCCTCCCAGTACATCCCTGTCCCTCCCAGTTCATCCCAGTCCCTCCCAGTCCATCCCAGTCCTTCCCAGTCCATCCCAATCCCCTCCCAGTCCATCCCAGTTCCCTCCCAGTCCATCCCAGTCCCTCCCAGTCTATCGCAATCCCCTCCCAGTCCATGCCAGTCCCATCCCAGTCCTTCCCAGCCCATCCCAGCTCCCTCCCAGTACATCCCAGTCCCTCTCAGTTCATCCCAGTCCATCCCAGTTCATCCCAATCCCTCCCAGTCCTTCCCAGTCCCTCCCAGTTCCCTCCCAGTCCATCCCAGTCCATCCCAATCCCTCCCAGTTCCCCTCAATCCCCTCCCAGTTCCCTCCCAGTACATCCCAGTCCCTCCCAGTTCCCTCCCAGTACATCCCAGTCCCTCCCTGTTGATCCCAGTCCCTCCCAGTCCATCCCAATCCCCTCCCAGTTCCCCTCAATTCCCTCCCAGTTCCCCCCAGTCCCTCCCAGTCCCCCCAGTCCCACCTTGCCCAGGGTGGAGAAGCTCAACTGGAACAGGAACGACAAAATCTCCACCAGGTCCATCCCCCTCGCCTGGGCAGGAAAAATTTTGGGGTTTTTTGGTTTTTCTTTTTTTTGGTTTTTGGGGGTTTTTTGGGTTTTTTTGTTTTTGGGGTTTTTTGGGGATATTTTGGGGTATTTTGGGCGCCCTGACCTCGGCCCCTCGCAGGTACTGCAGGATGAAGAACCAGAGCTGGGCTGGGGTGTCGAGCAGCAGGAACTGGAACCCGGCCGAGGTGATGCAGGGGGGCTCCCCCCCCTCGCTGGGGACCCCAAAAATTTGGGCAGGGGGCGTCAGGAAACCCCCCCAAACCCGTGGGGTCACCCCCAAACCGGGGATGGCCCCAAATCCCAAAATTTACCCTGAGAGTCAGCAGGTAAAACCCAAATTTATCACAAAATCCTCCCCAAAATCCCTCCCAGGAATCCCTAAATCCTCTCAGGAACCCCAAAATCCCCTCAGGACCCCCAAAATCTCCCTCAGGACCCCAAAATACCCTCAGGAACCCCAAAATCCCTCCCAGGACCCCCAAAAATCTCCCTCAGGAACCACAAAATCCCCTCAGGATGTCCAAAATCCCCTCAGGAACCCCAAAATCCCTCCCAGGACCCCCAAAATCCCCTCAGGAATCCCAAAATCCCTCAGGAACCCCAAAATCTCCCTCAGGAATCCCAAAATCCCTCAGGACCCCCAAAATCACCTCAGGATGATCAAAATTCCCCAAGATCCCAAATACCCAAAAATTCCCTCAAAATTCCCTCAAAATTCCCCCCAAAATTGCCCAAAATCCCCCCAGGATTCCCAAAATCCCCCTCAGGAACCCCAAAAATCTCCTTTAGGATGATCAAAATTCCTCCAGAACCCAAAATACCCCAAAATTCCCCCAAAATCCCTCAAAATTCTCCTCAATCACCCCCAAAATCCCCCAAAAATCCCCAAACTCCCCCAAATTTCCCCAAAATCTCTTCATGAGCCTGGCCTGCACCCCGAGATCCCTCCCAAAATCCCCTCAAAATTCCCCAAAATCGCCCCCAAAACTTCTCAAATCCCCCAAAACTCTCCAAATTCTCCCCAATCACCCCCAAAATCCCCTAAATTCTCAAAACCCCCAAAAATCTCCCAAAAATCCCCAAAATCTCTTCATGAACTCGGCCTGCACCAGAGAGTCCCTCACAAATTTCCCCCAAAAATCCTCCCCAAAATCTCTCAAATCCCCCCAAAATTCTCGGAAATTTTCCCCAATCACCCCCAAAATCCCCAAAATCCTTCAAAATTCCCAAAAATCCCCCTAAAAATCTCCCAAAAACCTCCCAAAAATCCCCCAAATCTTTTCATGAGCCCGGACTGACCCAGAGTCGCTCCCAAATTTCCCCCAAAAATCCCCTCAAAATCCCCCCAAACCCTCTCAAATCCCCCCAAATTCTCCCCAATCACCCCCAAAATCCCCAAAATCCCCCAAAATCCCCCAAATTTCTCCCCAAACCTCTTCATGAGCCCGGCCTGCACCAGCAGCTGCGCCAGGTCCTGGCTCACGGCCGCTGGGTGACCCGACCATAAAGTGCAAAACCACCTAAAAAATAAAATCTTAGATTTTTCCAACCCCCAAAAAACCCAAAAATATCCCAAAATAATCCCAAATTCTCACCTCCCAGCGTTCCTCAGCGTATTTATCCAGGGCAGGAACGTCCCGAGCGTGTCTGTCCGGGCCCAGCGGGGCCGTGTCGTCCGACCAGGCCTTGCCCCTGTGGGAGCCCAAAAACGGAACTTCTGAGGGGGTCAGCACCCCAAAAAACCCCAAAAACCACCCCCCAAAACCCCCCAGACACATAAAGTCCCAAAATCATAAAAAATTCCCCTCATGAATTCTGATTTTTGTGCTGAATTCCCACCCAGGCCTTGCCGCTGTGGGACTTCAAAATTGGAGCTCCTGAGGGGTCTGTACCTCAAGAAAACCACAAAAAACCCAAAAAATCATTCCAAAAAAATCCAAAAAACACTCCAAAATACCCCAGACCCATAAAATGCCAAAATTGTGAAAAATTTCCCTCATGAATTCTGATTTTTGTGCTAAATTCCCACACAGGCCTTACCACTGTGGGACTCCAAAATTGGAGCTTCTGAGGGGGAGACCCCAAAAAAACCCAAAAAATCACCCCAAAACCCCCAAAAAATCATCCCAAAAATCCAAAAATAACCCCAAAAACCTCAAAAACCACCCCCCAACCCCCCCCAGACACACAAAGTCCCAAAATCATAAAAAATTTCCCTCATGAATTCTGATTTTTGTCCTGAATTCCCACCCAGGCCTTGCCGCTGTGGGACTTCAAAATTGGAGCTCCTGAGGGGTCTGTACCCCAAGAAAACCACAAAAAAACCCAAAAAATCATTCCAGAGAAATCCAAAAAACACTCCAAAATAGCCCAGACCCATAAAGTGCCAAAATTGTGAAAAATTTCCCTCAGAAATTTGGATTTTTGTGCTGAATTCCCACACAAGCCTTGCCACTGCGGAATCCTAGAAACAGAGTTTCTGAGAGGGTCAGCACCCCAAAAAACCCCCAAAAATCAACCTAAAATACCCGAAAAACCACCCCCCAACCCCCCAGACTCATAAGTGCCAAAATTGTGAAAAATTTCCCTCATGAATTCTGATTTTTGTGCTAAATTCCCACACAGGCCTTACCACTGTGAGTCTCCAAAATTGGAGCTTCTGAGGGAGTCCCCAAAAACCCCCAAAAAATCACCCCAAAACCCCCAAAAATCATCCCAAAATCCAAAAATAACCCCAAAAACCTCAAAAACCACCCCCAAACCCCCCAGACACACAAAGTCAAAATTGTGAAAAACTTCCCCCAGAAATTCTGATTTTCTGTCGTGAATTCCCACACAGGCCTTGCCCTGTGAGACCCCAAACTGGAACTCCTGAGGAGTCTGGACCCCAAAAAACCCACAAAAATATCCAAAAATAACCCAAAAAACCTCAAAAACACCCCCAAAACTCCCCAGACCCATAAAGTCCCAAAATTGTGAAAAAATTCCCTCAGAAATTCTGATTTTTTTGTCCTGGATTCCCATCCAGGCCTTGCTGCTTTGGGACCCCAAAAACCCAAAAACACTCCAAAAACTCCCTAGACCTAAAAGTCCCAAAATTGTGAAAAATTCCCTCAGAAATTCTGATTTTTCTCCTGAATTCCCACCTAGGCCTTGCCCCAATGTTCCCCATTTTTCCCCAATTTCTCCCTCCATTTTCCCCCAATTTTTCCAAATTTCTCCCCAATTTACCCCCTATTTTTCCCCAATTTTCCTCCATTCCCCTCCCACTTTTTCCCCATTTCTCCCCAATTTCCCCCAATTTCCCCATTTCTCCCCCAATTTCCCCCCCTATTTTTCCCCAATTTTCCTCCATTCCTCCTCCCACTTTTTCCCCATTTCTCCCCCAATTTCCCCCCAATTTTCTCCCCAATCTTCCCCATTTCTCCCCCAATTTCCCCCCTATTTTTCCCTAATTTTCCTCCATTCCTCCTCCCACTTTTTCCCCATTTCTCCCAATTTCCCCAATTTTTCCCCAATTTTCTCCCCAATTTTCCCCATTTCTCCCCAATTTCCCCCTATTTTTCCCCAATTTTCCTCCATTTCTCCCCCCAATTTTTTCTCCATTTCTCCCCCAATTTCCCCCAATTTTTCCCCAATTTTCTCCCCAATTTTCTACCATTTCTCCCCAATTTCCCCCTATTTTTCCCCAATTTTCCTCCATTCCTCCTCCCACTTTTTCCCCATTTCTCCCCCAATTTTTCCCCAATTTTCTCCCCAATTTTCCTCCATTTCTCCCCAATTTCCCACAATTTTTCCCAATTTTCTCCCCAATTTTCCCCCATTTCTCCTGTTTTCCCCCAATTTTCCCCCATTTCTCCTCCATTTTTCTCCCCAATTTCCCCATTTCCCCCATTTTTTCACCATTTCTGCCCCATTTCTCCCACATTTTTTCCCCAATTTTTCTCCCACTTTTCCCCATTTTTTCCTCACCCCCAGCAGGGCCACCCTCAGGTTCTGTCGAAAGTTGGGGTTCAGGGCGACCCCGGGAGCCCCCCCGAGGGGTGTGGGGGTGCTACAGGCGCAGCTCCAGCAGCACCTCCTGGCTCTGCTCCTGCTCCCTGAAAAACACCCAAAAACACACAAAAATCATCACAAAAACATCCCAAAATCATCACAAAAACGTCCCAAAATTATCACAAAAATACCACAAAAACATCCCTAAAATGCCCCCAAAAACATCCCAAAAATATCCCAGCAGCACCTCCTGGCTCTGCTCCTGCTCCCTGAAAAACACCCAAAAACACACAAAAATCATCACAAAACATCACAAAAACATCTCAAAACATCCCAAAATTATCACAAAAATACCACAAAAATCGTCACAAAAATACCCCCAAAACCACCCCAAAAACATCCCAGCAGCACCTCCTGGCTCTGCTCCTGCTCCCTGAAAAATACCCAAAAGCACCAAAACATCATCTCAAAATCATCCCAAAATCATCCTAAAAACACCCCAAAAATCATCTCAAAATCATCCCAAAATCATCCCAAAAAAATGCAAAAACCATTCCAAAAACATCCCAGAAATACCCCAAAATATTCCAAAACTCCTCAGAATCACCCCAAAAATATCTCAAATCATCCCTAAAATATTCCAAAAATCACCCCAAAAATCATCCCCAAAACATCCCTGAGACCCCAAAACCACCCCCAAAATCCCAAATTTCCTCCCCAGGACCCCCCAAACACCCCAAAATCCCCCAGGGACCCCCAAAATCCCCCAGGACCCCCAAAATTCCCCCAAAATCCCCCAGCCCCATTCTTAGTTTCTTCTTATCCCAAAAACCACCCCAAACCCCAAATTTATCCCTCAGGACCCCTAAACCCCCCAAAATCCAACCCAGGATCCCCAAATCCATCCCAGAGACCCCCAAATCCACCCCAGGGATCCCCAAAATCCCCCAGGACCCCCCAAAATCCCCCAGCCCCATTTTGGCTCATTTTAACTCAAAATCAGTCCCCCAAAACCCAAATTTCTCCATCAGGACCCCTAAAACCCCCAAAATCCAACCCAGGATCCCCAAATCCACCCCAGGACCCCCAAAATCCCCCAGGACCCCCAAAATCCCCCAGCCCCATTTTTGGCTCCTTCTTAACTCAAAATCAGTCCCCCAAAAACCCAAATTTCTCCCCCAAACCCCAAATTTATCCCTCAGGACCCCCTAAAACTCCCCAAAATTCCCAGGACCCCCAAATCCAACCCCAGAGACCCCCAAAATCCCCCAGGACCCCCAAAATTCCCCCAGTCACCCCCCAGCCCCACTTTTAGCTTCTTCTTACCTCAAAAACCCCCAAAACTCCCAAATTTGCCCCTCAGGATCCCCTAAAACCCCCCAAAATCCAACCCAGGATCCCCCAAATCCCCCAGGGACCCCCAAAATCCCCCAGGACCCCCCAAAATCCCCCAGGACCCCCAAAATTCCCCAGCCCCATTTTTGGCTCCATCTTAACTCAAAAAACACCCCCAAAACTCCCAAATTTGCCCCACAGGACCCCCTAAAACCCCCCAAAATCCAACCCAGGACCCCCAAAATCCCCCAGCCCCATTTCTGGCTCCTTCTTAACTCAAAATCAGCCCCCAAAACCCCAAATTTCCCCCCAAATTCCAAATTTCTCCTCAGGACCCCTAGAACTTCCCAAAATTCCCAGGACCCCCAAAATCCAACCCAGAGACCCCAAATCCACCCCAGACACCCCCAAAATCCCCCAGGACCCCCAAAATTCCCCCAAAATCCCCCAGCCCCATTCTTGGCTTCTTCTTAACTCAAAACCACCCCAAACCCCAAATTTACCCCACGACCCCTAAAAGTCCCCCAAAATCCAACCCGGGATCCCCAAATCCACCCCAGGACCCCCAAAATCCCCCCAGGACCCCCCAAAATCCAACCCAGAGACCCCCAAAATCCAACCCAGAGACCCCCAAAATCCCCCAGGACCCCCAAAATCCCCCAGCCCCATTTTTGGCTCCTTCTTAACTCAAAATCAGCCCCCAAAACCCCAAATTTATCCTCAGGACCCCTAAAACCCCCAAAATCCACCCCAGGATTCCCAAAAATCCACCCAGGACCCCCAAAAATCCCCCAGGACCCCCAAAATCCATCCCAGGACCCCCCAAAATCCCCCAGCCCCATTTTTGGCTCCTCCTTAACTCAAAATCAGTCCCCCAAAACCCCAAATTTCTCCCTCAGGACCCCTAAAACCCCCCAAAAATCCAACCCAGGATTCCCAAAATCCACCCCAGGACCCCCAAAATCCCCCAGGACCCCCAAAATCCCCCCAAATCCCCCAGCCCCACCTGCTGTGCTCCTTCTTGACCCAGAGCCCCACGGCCGCCTGGGGCAGGGGCTGCTCCAGGAACAGCATCCTCATAATCCCGGCCTGGGCCAGGCCTGGCAGCTCCCTGGGGGGCAAATTGGGGGTTTGGGACCCCAAAAACCCCAAAACCCACCCCAAAAACCCCCATCCCCAAAAAACCCCAAAAAACTCCCGAAATCCAGAAAAATCCAGGAAAAATGGACCCAAAATTCAGCAAAAATTGACCAAAATTTCAACCTGGGGGGGCAAATTTGGGGGTCAGAACACCAAAAATCTCAAAAACCCGCCCCAAAAACCCCATCCCCAAAAAACCCCAAAACTCCCGAAATCCAGAAAAAATCCAGGAAAAATGGACCCAAAATGCAGAAAAAATGCTCAAAATGAGGCAAATCTGCCCCAGATCCTGACCTGGGGGGAAAATTGGGGGGTCAGGACCCCAAAAATCCCAAAAATCGACCCCAAAAACCCCCACCCCCAAAAAACCCCAAAACTCCCGAAATCCAGCAAAAATCCAGGGAAAATGGACCCAAAATTCAGCAAAAATTGACCAAAATTTCAACCTGGGGGAAAATTGGGTGGTCAGGACCCCAAAACCCAAAAAATCGACCCCAAAAATCCTAAAAATCCACCCCAAAAACCCCCACCCCAAAAAACCCCAAAAACTCCCGAAATCCAGAAAAAATCCAGGAAAAATGGACCCAAAATGCAGAAAAAAATGCTCAAAATGAGGCAAATCTGCCCCAGATCCCGACCTGGGGGGGGAAATTGGGGGTCAGGACCCCAAAAATCCCAAAAATCGACCCCAAAAATCCCAAAAACCATCCCAAAAACCCCCACCCCCAAAAACCCCAAAAACTCCCAAAATCCCGTGAAAAATCCAGGAAAAATGGACCCAAATTCAGCAAAAATTGTCCAAAATTTCAACCTGGGGGGGGAAAACTGGGGGTCAGGACCCCAAAAATCCCAAAAATCCACCCCAAAACCCCCACCCCCAAAACCCCAAAATCTTCCCAAAATCCACCAAAAATCCAGGAAAATGGACCCAAAATTCAGCAAAAATTGCCCAAAATTTCGAGCTGGAAGTGCCCTGGGAGGGCAAATTTGGGGGTCAGGACCCCAAAAACCCAAAAAATCGGCCCCAAAAATCCCAAAAATCCACCCCAAAAACCCCCACCCCCAAAAAACCCCAAAAAACTCCCGAAATCCAGAAAAAATCCAGGAAAAATGGACCCAAATTCAGCAAAAATTGTCCAAAATTTCAACCTGGGGGGGAAAATTGGGGGGTCAGGACCCCAAAAATCGACACCAAAAATCCCAAAAATCCACCCCAAAAACCCCCATCCCCAAAAAACCCCCAAAACCACCAAAAATCCCGTAAAAATTCAGCAAAAAATGCTCCAAAATTCAGCAAAAATTGACCAAAATTTCGCCCTGGGGGGGCAAATTGGGGGGTCAGGACCCCAAAAAACCCCAAAAACCCACCCCAAAAATCCCAAAAATCCACCCCAAAAACCCCCACCCTCCAAAAACCCCAAAATTTTCCCGAAATCCAGAAAAATCCAGGAAAAATGGACCCAAAATGCAGAAAAAATTGTCCAAAATTTCAACCTGGGGGGGGAAAATTGGGGGGTCAGGACCCAAAAAATCCCAAAAATCGACCCCAAAAATCCCAAAAATCCACCCCAAAAACCCCCACCCCCAAAAAACCCCAAAAAACTCCCAAAATCCAGAAAAAATCCAGGAAAAATTGCCCCAAATTTGGCAAAAATTGCTCCAAATTTGGCAAAATCAGCCCCAAAATCCGCCTCAAATCAAATCAGATCAAATTAATTATTAATTAGGATCAGTTATTAATTATGATTTTAATTTTCCAGAACGCAACCAGGCAGGTACCTGTGATTAATAATTAATAATTAATAATTTCAATTTACATGAAGATTGCCAGGCAGGTACTTATGGCAATTTAGGTTTAATTAATCATTAATTAAGATTAATTATTAATTATTTTAATTTATCTGAAGACCACCAGGCAAGTATCTATGGTTATTTAAAATTAATTAATGATTAATTAAGATTAATTATGAATTATTTTAATTTACCTCAACACATCCAGGCAGGTACTTATAGCAATTTAATGCTAATTAATCATTAATTAAGATTAATTATCAGTTATTTTAATTTATCTGAAGATGGTCACAGAGATACCTGCAGTTATTTAGGATTAATTAATCATTAATTAGTGCTAATAACTAATAATTTTAATTTACATGAAGATGGCCAGACAGGTATCTGTGGTTATTCAGAGTTAATTAATGACTAATTAGGGTTAATTAGCGGTTATTAATTACCTGAAGACAGCCAGGCAGGTACCTGAGTTTCTTGAGGGTTAATTAATGCTTAATTAGCACTAATTAAGAATTGTTAATTAGCAGAAAACAGCCCAGCAGGGCTGAGTGCCTCTGTTTATATATAATTATTTATAATTAATTAGGATTAATTTACCTGAACGAAGCCAGGCAAGTACCTGAGTTTACTGAGGGTTAATTAATGCTTAATTAGCAATAATTAATAATTGTTAATTAGCTGAAAACAGCCAGGCAGGGCCTGAGTGCCCCTGTTTATGTATCATTAATTAACATTAACAATTATTAATTTACCCGAATGAAGTCAGATAAGTACCTGTGATTATTGAGTGTTAATTAATGATTAATTAGTGTTAATTAATAATCATTAATTACCTGAAGACGGCCAGGAAGGGGCTGAGTGCCTCTGTTTATTTATCATTAATTAACATTAACAATTAATAGTTTACCCGAATGAAGTCAGATAAGTAGCTGTGATTATTTACAGATAATTAATGATTAATTAGCACTAATTAAGAGCTGTTAATTACTGAAGACGGCCAGGCAGGGGCTGAGTACCCCTGTTAATTTAGAATTACTTATGATTAATTAGGATTAATTTGCTTGAATGAAGCCAGGCAGGTACCCATAATTACAGAGAGTTAATTAATGATTAATTAGCGTTAATTAATAACCGTTAATTACCTAAAGACGGCCAGGCAGGGGCTGAGTGCCTCTGTTTATGTATCATTAATTAACATTAACAATGATTAATTTACCCGAATGAAGCCAGATAAGTACCCGTGATTATTGAGAGTTAATTAACGGTTAATTAGCATTAATTAATAACTGTTAATTACCTAAAGACGGCCAGGCAGGTGGCCGGGTGCTTCTGTTTATGTATCATTAATTAACATTAACAATGATTAATTTACCTGAATGAAGCCAGGCAGGTACCTGTGATTATTGAGGGTTAATTATCGGTTAATTAGCGTTAATTAATAATCGCTAATTACCTGAAGACGGCCAGGCAGGGGCTGAGTGCTTCTGTTTATTTATCATTAATTAAGATTAACAGTGATTAATTTACCTGAACGAAGCCAGGCAGGTACCTGTGATTATTGAGGGTTAATTAATGATTAATTAGCGCTAATTAATAACCGTTAATTACCTGAAGACGGCCAGGCAGGGGCTGAGTGCCTCTGTTTATGTATCATTAATTAACATTAACAATGATTAATTTACCTGAATGAAGCCAGGCAGGTACCTGTGATTATTTACAGATAATTAATGACTAATTAGCGTTAATTAATAACCGTTAATTACCTGAAGACGGCCAGGCAGGGGCTGAGTGCCTCTGTTTATGTATCATTAATTAACATTAACAATTATTAATTTACCCGAATGAAGCCAGATAAGTACCTGTGATTATTTACGGATAATTATCGGTTAATTAGTGTTAATTAATAACTGTTAATTACCTGAAGACGGCCAGGCAGGTGGCCGGGTGCTTCTGTTTATGTATAATTATTTATGATTAAGTAGGATTAATTTCGCTTGAATGAAGCCAGGCAGGTACCCATAATTACTGAGGGTTAATTAATGATTAATTAGCGTTAATTAAGAGCTGTTAATTACCTGAAGACGGCCAGGCAGGGGCTGAGTGCCTCTGTTTATGTATCATTAATTAACATTAACAATGATTAATTTACCTGAATGAAGCCAGGCAGGTACCTGTGATTATTTACAGATAATTAATGACTAATTAGCGTTAATTAATAACCGTTAATTACCTGAAGAGGGCCAGGCAGTGGCTGAGTGCCTCTGTTTATGTATTATTAATTAACATTAACAATGATTAATTTACCTGAACGAAGCCAGGCAGGTACCTGTGATTATTGAGGGTTAATTAACGGTTAATTAGCACTAATTAATAATTGTTAATTACCTGAAGGCGGCCAGGCAGGTGGCCGGGTGCTTCTGTTTATGTATAATTATTTATGATTAATTAGGATTAATTTGCTTGAATGAAGCCAGGCAGGTACCCATAATTACTGAGAGTTAATGAATTATTAGTTAGTGTTAATTAATAACCGTTAATTACCTGAAGACGGCCAGGCAGGGGCTGAGTGCCTCTGTTTATGTATCATTAATTAACATTAACAATGATTAATTTACCTGAATGAAGCCAGGCAGGTACCCGTAATTACTGAGAGTTAATTAATGATTAATTAGCGTTAATTAAGAGCTGTTAATTACCTGAAGACGGCCAGGCAGGTGGCCGGGTGCCCGTAGAGCCGGTCCAGGGTGGGGGGGCTGAGCCCCCGCAGGAACTGCTGCAGGTTCCGGCACTGCAGCCCCGGGCGGGGCTCCATCCTAATTAACAGAGTTAATTAATTATTAATTAGTGACACCTGGGTTAATCACACCTGGGTTAATCACACCTGAGTTAATTACAGCTGGGTTAATTACAGCTGGGGTAATGACACCCGGGCAGGAACTGCTGCAGGTTCCGGCACTGCAGCCCCGGGCGGGGCTCCATCCTAATTAACACAGTTAATTAACATTAATTAATGAATGACACCTGGGTTAATCACACCTGGGTTAATTACAGCTGGGTTAATTAGACCCGGGCAGGAACTGCTGCAGGTTCCGGCACTGCAGCCCCGGGCGGGGCTCCATCCTAATTAATTATTAATTAATTAATCACATCTGAGTTAATGACACCTGAGTTAATTAATTAATTAAATCCGAGGGCGGGGCTCCATCGCACCTGGGCACAGCTGGGTTCCCCAATTAACCCTAATTACCCCAAATCCCCTAATTAAACGAATTACCCCAAATTAACCTCAATTATCCCAAACCTCCCTAATTATCCCAAACCTCCCTAATTAACCCAAAACCAAATTAACCCAATTAAGACAATTTACCCAAATTACCCCAAAGCCCAAAATGAACCGAATTACCCCCAATTAACCCAAATTAACCTCAAGCCCCAAATTAACCCAAATTAACCCAATTAACCCAAATTACCCCAAAACCCCAATTAACCCCAATTAATCCAAATCAACCCAATTAACTCAAATTACCCCAAAACCCCAATTAACTCCAAAGCTCTCTAATTGGCCAAAATGCCCCAAACCCTCAATTACCTAAACCACACTAATTAACCCAAATTACCCCCAAACCTAATTAACTCCCCAAGCCCCAAAATGCCAAATTAACCCAAATTAATCCAAATTGCCCCAAACTGCCTAATTACCTATGTCCAAACCTGCAATTAATCCCAAACCCCAATTAACCCAATTAACTCAAAACATCCCAATTACCCCAATTACAATTCACCCTTAAATTAGCCCAAACCCACTAATTAACTAAACCCCAAAATTAACCCAAATTACCCCAAACCCCCAATTCTCAATTAACCCAAATTAACCCCAAACCCCAAATTAATCCTAAATTACCCCAAACCCAAATTTCAACCCCTAAATTAACCCAAATTATCCCAAACCCCAGTAACTAAATTAACCCAAATTATCCCAAACCTGCAATTAATCCCAAAACCCCAATTAACCCAAATTAATCTAAATTACCCCAAACCCCAATTAACCCCAAATTAACCCCAAATTACCCCAAGCCCCTAAAATTAACCCAAATTACCCCAATTAACCCCAAATCCCGGTCTTAAATTACCCCAAACCCCAATTAACCCAAATTAACCCAACAACCCGAATTAATCTAAATTACCCCAAAACCCCAATTAACCCCAACCTGCCAAATTAATCCCGAACCCCAAATTAACCCAAATTAACCCAAATTATCCCAAACCCCAATTAACCCAAATTAGCCCAAATTAACCCAAATTAACCCCAAACCCCAATTAACCCAAATTAACTCAAACCCGAATTTACTCCAAACCCCAATTACCCCAATTACCCCAATTAACCCAAATTACCCCAAAACCCCAATTAACCCCAAACCCCTCAATTAACCCAAATTAACCCAAATTAACCCAACCCCCAATTAACCCCAAACCCCAATCTAAACCCCCAAATTAACCTAAATTATCCCAAACCTGCAATTAAGCCCAAAACCCCAATTAACACAAATTAACCGAACTTAACCCAAATTAATCTAAATTACCCCAAACCCCTCAATTAACCCCAAACTGCCAAATTAATCCCAGACCCCAAATTAACCCAAATTAACCCAAACCACCCCAATTAACCCCAAGCCCCAATTAACACAAATTACCCCAAACCCCAAATTAACCCAAATTAACCCAAATTAACCCAAATTATCCCAAACCCCAATTAACCCCAAGCCCCCAATTAACACAAATTAACCCAAATTAATCCAAATTAACCCAAATTACCCCAAACCCCAAATTAACCCAAATTAACCCAAATTAACCCAAACTCCCCAATTAACCCCAAACCCCCAATTCCCAATTAACCCAAATTAATCCAAATTAACCCAAATTACCCCAAACCACCCAATTAACCCAGACCCCCAATTAACCCAAACGAGCCCCAACCCCTCATTACCCCACCCCCAAACCCCCCAATTCCCGCCAAAAATTCCCAAATTTTCCCAAAACTCCCCGAATTCCCCGAACTCACCCGCTCACGCCGCGGCCGAGGCCACGCCCCTTCCCGCCCGAGCTCCCGCCTTCTTCCGGTCACGTGGGGCCGTTCCCGCCCTTCCCCTTGATCACGTGACGCTGGTTGACCGGTCTTTGCGCGCTCACGTGATGCCGCTTCCGCCCTTTCAGTGTCACGTGATGCTGTTCCCTCCCCTGATCACGTGATGCTCTCCCGACAACTTCCGCCCTTCCGTGATCACGTGATGCTCTTCCGGCAACTTCCGCCCTTCCGTGATCACGTGATGCTGCTCCCGGCAACTTCCGCCCTTCCGTGATCACGTGATGCTCTCCGGCAACTTCCGCCCTTCCGTGATCACGTGATGCGCTCCCGTTATTTCCCGCCCTTCCGTGATCACGTGATGCTCTCCCCGACCACTTCCGCCCTTCCGTGATCACGTGATGCTCTCCCGACAACTTCCGCCCTTCCGTGATCACGTGGTGCTCTCCCCGACAACTTCCGTCCTTCCGTGATCACGTGATGATCTCTAGACAACTTCCGCCCTTCCGTGGTCACGTGGTGCTCTCTAGACAACTTCCGCCCTTCCGTGGTCACGTGATGCTCTCCCGACAACTTCCGCCCTTCCGTGGTCACGTGATGCGCTCCCCGACAATTCCGCCCGTCCCCTGGTCACGTGGCGCAGTTCCCGTTAATTCTCGCCCTTCAGTGATCACGTGATGCTCTCCCGACCACTTCCGCCCTTCCGTGATCACGTGGCGCCGTTCCCGCCCTTCCGCTCTTCCTATCACGTGATGCTGCTCCCCGCCCTTCTCTAGTCACGTGATGCTGTTCCCGCCCTTCCCGCCCTTCTGTGGTCACGTGATGCTGCCCCGACCTTCCGTGATCACGTGATGCGCTCCCCGTTCATTCCCGTCCTTTCCGATCACGTGACGCTGTTCCCCGCCCCTCCGCGGTCACGTGATGCTCCCCGCCCTTCCCGATCACGTGGCGCCGTTCCCGCCCTTCTCTAGTCACGTGATGCTGCTCCCCGCCGTTCCGTGATCACGTGATGCTGTTCTCCGCCCCTTCCCGCCCTTCCGTGATCACGTGATGCGCTCCCCGTTCATTTCCGCCCTCCCGTGGTCACGTGATGATGTTCCCGCCCTTCTCTGGTCACGTGATTTTGTTCCCCCGCCCTTCCGTGATCACGTGATGTCGTTCCTGGTAATTACCGCCCTTCCGTGACCACGTGATGCTCTCCCCGCCCTTTCCCATCACGTGACGCCGTTCCCGCCCTTTCCCATCACGTGACGCCGTTCCCTCCCCTTCCGCCCTTTCCCATCACGTGACGCCATTCCCTCCCCTTCCCGCCCTTTTTGATCACGTGACGCCGTTCCGCCCCTTCCCATCACGTGACGCCGTTCCCGCCCTTTCCCATCACGTGACGCCGTTCCCGCCCTTTCCCATCACGTGACGCCGTTCCCTCCTTCCCGCCCTTTCCCTGGATCACGTGACGCCGTTCCCTCCCCTTCCCGCCCTTTCCCATCACGTGACGCCGTTCCGCCCTTTCCCATCACGTGACGCAGTTCCCGTTCTTCCCGCCCTTTCCCATCACGTGACGCCGTTCCCTCCCCTTCCGCCCTTTCCCATCACGTGACGCCGTTCCCGCCCTCTCCCCTCCTTCCCCCGCCCCAAGATGGCGGCGCCCTCCCTCAGCCGCGCTGCCCTCGGCGCCCGCGGCTTCTCAGTTCTCCCGCCGCGAACCGAGGCCGGGCTCGCGGCTGCGGCGGCGGCGGCGCCTCGGAGGGGCCGCCCAGAGCGAGGGCAGCGCGCCGGGCCCCGGCGGGGAGCGGCCGGAGCGAGCGCGGCTGCGCGGGCGGGAGCAGCGCCTGAGGCGGCTGCGGCTGAGGCGGGAGCGCGCGGAGGGGCGGCGACGGTGAGCGGGGGGTGGGGGCACTGGGGGACTGGGGGACTGGGAGGGACTGGGGAGACTGGGAGAGGACTGGGAGGGACTGGGAGGGACTGGGAGGGGGCTGGGGTCACTGGGATGGACTGGGAGGGACTGGGACGGAACTGGGAGGGACTGGGAGGGACTGGGAGGGGATGGGAGGGACTGGGAGGGGGATGGGGGCACTGGGAGGGACTGGGAGGGACTGGGAGGGACTGGGAGAGGGGATGGGGGTCACTGGGAGGGACTGGGAGGGACTGGGAGAGGGGATGGGGGGCACTGGGAGGGACTGGGAGGGACTGGGGGGACTGGGATGACTGGGAGAGGACTGGGAGGGACTGGGAGAGGGGATGGGGGGGACTGGGAGGGACTGGGGGGACTGGGAGAGACTGGGGGGACTGGGAGAGGGCATGGGGGGCACTGGGAGGGACTGGGAGGGACTCGGAGGGACTGGGAGAGGGATTTGGGGGTCACTGGGATGGAACTGGGGGTCACTGGGATGGACTGGGAGGGACTGGGGGTCACTGGGAGGGACTGGGAGGGACTGGGAGAGGGGATGGGGGCACTGGGAGGGACTGGGAGAGGGACTGGGAGAGACTGGGAGAGACTGGGAGAGGGATGGGGGGACTGGGAGGGACTGGGAGGGACTGGGGGGACTGGGAGAGACTGGGAGGGACTGGGAGAGGGACTGGGGGTCACTGGGATGGACTGGGAGGGACTGGGAGGGAACTGGGAGGGACTGGGAGGGACTGGGAGAGGGACTGGGAGGGGCTGGGAGAGGGGATGGGGGGACTGGGAGAGGGATGGAGGGCACTGGGAGGGACTGGGGGGGACTGGGAGGGACTGGGAGGGACTGGGAAAGGGGCTGGGAGGGACTGGGAGAGGGTTGGGGGTCACTGGGAGGGGCTGGGAGAGGGGATGGGGGTCACTGGGAGGGGCTGGGAGGGACTGGGGGGACTGGGAGAGACTGGGAGGGACTGGGAGGGACTGGGAGAGACTGGGAGAGACTGGGAGAGGGATGGGGGGTCACTGGGAGGGACTGGGAGGGACTGGGAGAGGGATGGGGGGTCACTGGGAGGGACTGGGGGTGACTGGGAGAGACTGGGAGGGGATGGGGGTCACTGGAGAGACTGGGAGGGACTGGGAGAGGGATGGGGGTCACTGGGAGAGACTGGGAGAGACTGGGAGAGGGGATGGGGGTCACTGGGAGGGACTGGGGGTGACTGGGAGATGGGCTGGGGGGGACTGGGAGGGACTGGGAGAGGGCTGGGGGCACTGGGATGGACTGGGAGGGACTGGGAGAGGGGCTGGGGGGGACTGGGAGGGACTGGGAGAGACTGGGAGAGGGATGGGGGTCACTGGGATGGACTGGGAGGGACTGGGGGGAACTGGGAGAGGGATGGGGGTCACTGGGAGAGGGGCTGGGAGGGACTGGGAGAGGGACTGGGAGGGACTGGGGGTCACTGGGAGGGACTGGGAGGGACTGGGGGTCACTGGGAGGGACTGGGAGGGGACTGGGGGTCACTAGGATGGACTGGGAGGGACTGGGATGACTGGGAGAGACTGGAGGGCACTTGGGGGTCACTGGGAGGGACTGGGACGGAACTGGGAGGGACTGGGAGGGACTGGGACAAACTGTGAGGAACTGGGAGGGACTGGGAGAGGCTGGGAGAGGACTGGGGGTCACTGGGAGGGACTGGGAGGGCACTTGGGGGACACTGGGAGGGACTGGGACAGACTCTGAGGGGACTGGGATGGATTGGTTTATACTGGTTCATACTAGTCCATACTGATCTATGCTGGGCCATACTGGTTTTTACTGGTTTTTACTGGTCCGTGCTAGTTTACAGTAATCCATACTGCTCTATGCTGGTTTTTACTGGTGTGTGCTGGTTTATACTGGTTTTTATTGGTCCATACTGGTCTATATTGATTTTTGCTGGTCCATACTGGTCCATACTGGTTTATACTGGTCCATACTGGTTTTTACTGGTTTTTGCTGGCCCATGCTAGTTTACAGTAATCCATATTGGTCTATGCTAGTTTTTAGTGGTGTGTGCTGGTTTATACTGGTGTTTACTGGTCCATACTGGTCCATATTGATTTTTGCTGGTCCATACTGGTCCATACTGGTTTATACTGGCCCATACTGGTTTTTACTGGTTTTTACTGGTCCGTGCTAGTTTATAGTAATCCATACTGCTCTATGCTGGTTTTTACTGGTGTGTGCTGGTTTATACTGGTTTAGTACTGGTGTATACTGGTTTTTACTGGTCTGTACTGGTGTATACTGGTTTATACTGGTTTATACTGGTCTGTACTGGTCGTGCAGGAGCCCAGGCCCCTCCCCAAGGGCTGGAGCCCCAGAGAGGAGCTCGAGTACCGGCACCCGCTGGGACCCGATGGCAAGAAGGGTAAAAACCCCAAAATGTTCCAAAAATGTTCCTAAAATATCCCAAAATAACCCAAAAATGTTCCAAAATATCCCAAAGTGTTCCAAAAATGGCCCAAAATAACCAAAAAATGTTCCAAAATATCCCAAAATGGCCCAAAAATGTTCCAAAAATGTTCCAAAAAATATTCCAAAATAACCAAAAATGTTCCAAAATAACCCAAAATGGCCCAAAAATGTTCTAAAAATGTCCCAAAATGTCCCAAAATGTTCCAAAAAACCCCAAAATAACCCAAAATGGCCCAAAAATGTTCCAAAAATGTTCCAAAAATGTTCCAAAAATGTTCCAAAAAACCCAAAAATGTTCCAAAATATCCCAAAATATCCCCAAAATGGCCCAAAAATGTTCCAAAAAACCCCAAAATGACCCAAAAATGATCCAAAAATGTGTCAAAAAACCCAAAAATGTTCCAAAAATGTTCCAAAAACCCCCAAAAAACCCCAAAATGGCCCAAAAATGTTCCAAAAAACCCCAAAAAAACCCGAAACTGCCCAAAAATGATCCAAAAATGTGTCAAAAACCCCAAAAATGTTCCAAAAATGTTCCAAAATATCCCAAAATAGCCCAAAGAAATTTAATAATGGCCCAAAATATCCCAAGATGTTCTAAAATAACCCAAAAATGTTCCAAAAAACCCCAAAATGTTCCAAAATATCCCAAAATGGCCCAAAAATGGCCCAAAAAATTTAATAATGGCCCAAAAAATCCCAAAATTGCCCAAAAATGGCCCAAAAATGTTCCAAAAAACCCCAAAATGTTTCAAAATATCCAAAAATATTCCAAAAGAATTTTATAATGGCTCAAAAATGGCCCAAAATGTTCCAAAAAATCCAAAAATGTCCCAAAAAACCCAAAATGTCCCAAAAAATGTCCCAGAAAAATCCAAAAATGTCCCAAAACCCCAAAAATGTCCCAAAAAATCCCAAAAATGTCCCAAAAATGTTCCAAAAAACCCAAAAATGTTCCAAAATATCCCAAAATGGCCCAAAAATGTTCCAAAAATAATTAATAATGGCCCAAAAATATCCCAAAATGTTCCAAAATATCCCAAAATGGCCCAAAAATGGCCCAAAAAAACCCAAAATGGCCCAAAAATGTTCCAGAAAACCCAAAATGTTCCAAAATATCCCAAAATGGCCCAAAAAAATTTAATAATGGCCCAAAAAATCCCAAAATGTTCCAAAATAACCCAAAAATATTCCAAAATATTCCAAAGTGTTCAAAAAGATTTAATAATGGCCCAAAAATGTTCCCAAAAATGTTGCAAAACAACCAAAAATATCCCAAAATGTTCCAAAATAACCCAAAATGTTCCAAAATATCCCAAAATATTCCAAAGTGTTCAAAAAAATTTACTAATGGCCCAAAAATGTTCCAAAAATATCCCAAAATGGCCCAAAAATGGCCGAAAAATGTTCCAAAATAACCAAAAATATCCCAAAATGTTCCAAAATAACTCAAAAATGTTCCAAAAAATCCAAAATGTTCCCAAAATGGCCCAAAAATGTCCCAAAAAACCCAAAAATGTTCCAAAAATATCCAATAATGGCCCAAAAATATCCAAAATTACCCAAAATGGCCCAAAAAAGTTTAATAATGGCCCAAAAATAACCCAAAATGTTCCAAAAATATCCCAAAAAACCCCAAAATGTCCCAAAAAAACCCAAAATGTCCCAAAACCCCAAAAATGGCCCCAAAAACCACCAAAAATATCCCAAAAAACCCCAAAAATGAACCCCAAAACCCCAAAATGTCCCAAAAAGTCCAGAAATGTTCCAAAAAATCCAGAAATGTCCCAAAATAACCCAAAATGTTAAAAAAAAATCCAAAAATGTTCCAAAAAAACCCAAAATGTCTCAAAAAACCCAAAAATGTTCCAAAAATGTCCCAAAATGTTCCAGAAAATAACCCAGAATGTTCCAAAAATATCCAAAATGTTCCAAAATAACCCAAAATGTTCCAAAATATCCCAAAATGTCCCAAGAAAATCCAAAATGTCCCAAAAAATACAAAAGTGTCCTGAAAAAATCCAAAAATGTCCAAAAAACTCCAATAATGTCCCAAAAAACCCCAAAATGTCCCAAAAAAATCCAAAAATATCCCTAAACCCCCAAAAATGGCCCCAAAACCCACCAAAAATATCCCCAAAAAATCCAAAAATGTCCCAAAATGTCCCAAAATGTCCCAATTAATGTCCAAAATACCAAAATGTCCCAAAATTCAAAAATGTTAAAATGTTCAGTGTAAAAGCCCAAAATATTCCAAAAATATCAATGATAAACCCCAAAAACTCAAATGTCCCAAAATAATCCCAAGATGTCCAAAACCCCAAAATGTTCCAAAATGTCCCAAAAAACCCCAAAATGTCCCAAAAATATCCAAAATGGTCAATAAATCCCCAAAAATCCAAAATGTCCCAAAAATAACCCAAAATGTTCTAAAAATATCCCAAAAAAACCCAAAAATGTCCCAAAAAATCCAAAATGTCCCAAAAAAATCCGAAAATGCCCCAAAAAACGACTCCAAGAGTTTCCCCTAGGGATGGATTTGGGGGAATTTTGGGGGTTTTGGGTGAATTTTGTCAGAATTTTGTGGGATTTTTTTGGGGATTTTTTGGGGATTTTGGGATTTTGGGATTTTGGCATTTTGGCATTTTGGGATTTTGGGGATTTTGGGGATTTTGGGATTTTTGGGAATTTGGGATTTTTGGGATTTTTGGGATTTTTGGGATTTTTGGGATTTTTGGGATTTTGGGGTTCAGGGCTGAGATTTTGGGGTCCCCCAGCCACAGGTTGGGTGAATTTGGGGTGAATTTGGCGTGAATTTTGGGTGAATTTTATGAGATTTTCATGGGATTTTTTTCGGATTTTTGGGATATTTTGTGGAGAATTTTGGGATTTTGGGATTTTTGGGAATTTGGGATTTTGGGGTTCAGGGCTGAGATTTTTGGGGTCCCCCAGCCACGGTTTGGGTGAATTTTATGAGATTTGGGGTGAATTTTATGGGATTTTCATGGGATTTTTTTCGGATTTTTGGGGATTTTTGTGGAGAATTTTGGGATTTTTGGGAATTTGGGATTTTGGGGTTCAGGGCTGAGATTTTGGGGTCCCCCAGCCACGGTTTGGGTGAATTTGGGGTGAATTTTATGAGATTTTGGGTGAATTTATGGGATTTTCATGGGATTTTTTCGGATTTTTGGGGATTTTGGGGGATTTTTGGGGATTTTGGGATTTTGGGGATTTTGGGGTTCAGGGCTGAGATTTTGGGGTCCCCAGCCACGCAGAGTGCCGCTGCCCCCCGGGTACAGCCCCCAGCTACGTCCGAGGCCGCCTGGTACCAGTGGTGGGAGAGGGAGGGTCTTCAGCCCCCCGGCAGGTGAGCCCCAAAAATCACACCGGGGACCCCAAAAACACCTGGGACCCCAAAAATCACACCTGGGACCCCAAAAATCACACCTGGGAGCCCAAAAATACCTGGGGACCCCAAAAATCACACCTGGGACCCCAAAAATCACCTGGGGACCCCAAAAATCACACCTGGGGAGCCCAAAATCACACCTGGGGACCCCAAAAACACCTGGGGGGATAAAAACTCACCTGGGGAACCCCAAAAATCACACCTGGGACCCCAAAAATCACACCTGGGACCCCAAAATCACCTGGGGACCCCAAAAACTCACCTGGGGAGGTTGAGGGCACACCTGGGACCCCAAAAATCACCTGGGACCCCAAAAATCACCTGGAGACCCCAAAAATCTCAGCTGGGGACCCCAAAAATCACCTTGAGGGATAAAAACTCACCTGGGAACCCCAAAAATCACCTGGGGAGCCCAAAAATCACACCTGGGACCCCAAAAACACCAGGGGACCCCAAAAATATACATGGGGATCCCAAAAATCACACCTGGGGAGGTTTAGGGCACACCTGGGACCCCAAAAATTACACCTGGGACCCCAAAATCACCTGGAGACCCCAAAAACACACCTGGGAACCCCAAAAATCACCTGGAGACCCCAAAAACTCACCTGGGGACCCCAAAACTCACCTGGGAACCCGAAAACTCACCTGGGGCACCCCAAAGATCACACTTGGGACCCCCAAAACTCACCTGGGGACCCCAAAATTCACCTTGAGGAGGGAAAAAAACTCACCTGGGGAACCCCAAAAACACACCTGGGGAGGTTGAGGGCACACCTGGGACCCCAAAAATCACCTGGGACCCCAAAACTCACCTGGAGACCCCAAAACTCACCTGGGGAGGTTCAGGGCACACCTGGGACCCCAAAATCACCTGGGGAACCCCAAAAACTCACCTGGGGAGGGATAAAAACTCCCTGGGGACCCCAAAAACTCCCCTGGGGGTTGAGGGCACACCTGGGACCCCAAAAATCACCTGGAGACCCCAAAAGTCACACCTGGGGAGGTTGAGGGCACACCTGGGACCCCAAAATTCGCACCTGGGCCCCCCAAAATTCCCAGCTGGGCTCTCCCCTCCCCCCAGCCCCCGGGGGGGTCCCGGTGCTGAGCCTGGTGCTGCCCCCCAACGTCACGGGAGCCTCCACCTGGGCCACGCCCTGGGGCGTGACCCTGCAGGACGTGCTGGCCAGATGGTGAGTGGGGAGGGAATTTGGGGATTTTGGGGAAAATTTGGGGGAGTTTGAGTGGGATTTTGGGGGGATTTGGGGGATTTGGGGGATTTTGGGGGTTTGGGAAGGGACACCTGGGCCACGCCCTGGGCGTGACCCTGCAGGACGTGCTGGCCCGATGGTGAGTGGGGGAGGGAATTTGGGGATTTTGGGGATTTTGGGGATTTTGGGGGGGGTTTTGGGGGAGTTTGAGAGGGGTTTTGGGGGGAATTTGGGGTGAAATTGGGGGGATTTGGGGGGGATTTTGGAGGGATTTGGGGGATTTTGGGGGGTTGAGAAGGATTTGGGATTTTGGGGAAATTTGGGAGATTTTGGGGAAAATTTGGGGATTTTGGGGGAGTTTGAGTGGGATTTTGGGGGGATTTGGGGGATTTGGGGAGAAATTTGGGGAATTTTTGGGGGGTTTGGGAAGGGACACCTGGGCCACGCCCTGGGCGTGACCCTGCAGGACGTGCTGGCCAGATGGTGAGTGGGGAGGGAAATTGGGAAAATTTGGGGATTTTTGGGGAGTTTGAGTGGGATTTTGGGGGTTTTGGGGGGATTTTGGGGGATTTGGGGTGAAATTTGGGGAGATTCTGGGTGGATTTGGGGGGGATTTCGGGGGGTTTGAGAAGAATTTGGGATTTTGGGGAAATTTGGGAGATTTTGGGGATTTTGGGGGAGTTTGAGAGGGGTTTTGGGGGGATTTTAGGGGATTTTGGGGAGATTTGGGGTGAAATTTGGGGAGATTCTGGGGGGTTTTGGGAGGATTTTGGGGAGAAGTTTGGGGGTTTTGGGGGGCGAAATTTGGGGGAATTTTGGGGAAAATCTGGGGGATTTAGAGGAATTTTGGAGGAGTTTAGGGAAATTTTGGGGGATTCTGGGGGATTTGGGGGATTTTGGATATTTTGAGATTATTTTGGGGTGATTTTGGGTGTTTTTGGGATTATTTTGTGTGGTTTTGGGGTGATTTTGGGTGTTTTGGGTGTTTTTGGGGTGATTTTGGGTGGTTTTGGGGTGATTTTGGGTGATTTTGGATATTTTGGGATTATTTGGGGTGATTTTGTGGTGATTTTGGGTGTTTTTGGGATTATTTTGGGTGTTTTTTGGGTGATTTTGTGTGTTTTTCAGTGTTTTTGGGTGATTTTTGGTGTTTTTGTGTGAATTTGGGTATTTTTGGGTGTTTTTGGGGTGAATTTGGGTATCTTAGGGTGTTTTTGGGGTGATTTTGGGTGTTTTGGGTGTTATTGGGTGTTTTTTGGGATGATTTTGGGATTATTTTGGGTGGTTTTGGGGTGTTTTAGGTGTTTTTGGGGTGATTTTTGGTGGTTTTGGGGTGAATTTGGGTATTTTTGGGTGTTTTTGGGGTGATTTTGGGTGTTTTTCGGTGATTTTAGGTGGTTTTGGGTGATTTTGTATATTTTTGGTATTATTTTGGGTGTTTCTGGGTGTTTTTGGGTGATTTTGGGTGTTTTTGGGGTGATTTTGGGTGTTTTTGGGTGTTTTTGGGGTATTTTTGGGTGATTTTGGGGTGATTTTGGGTGATTTTGGGTGTTTTTGGGTGATTTTGGGGTGATTTTGGGTGATTTTGGGTGATTTTGGGGTGATTTTGGGTGATTTTGGGTGTTTTTGGGGTGATTTTGGGGTGATTTTGGGTGTTTTTGGGGCACAGGAGGAGGATGCAGGGCTGGGACGTCCTGTGGGTGCCGGGCACCGACCACGCCGGCATCGCCACCCAGGTGTGTCCCCAAAGTGTCCCCAAACGTCCCCAAAATGTCCCCAAAATGTCCCTAAAATGTCCCTAAAATGTGCCCGAATCCCAAAAATGTCCCCAAACGTCCCCAAAATGTCCCCAAAATGTCCCTAAAATGTCCCTAAAATGTCCCTAAAATGTGCTCGAATCCCAAAATGTCCCCAAACGTCCCCAAAATGTCCCCAAAATGTCCCTAAAATGTCCCTAAAATGTCCCTAAAATGTCCCCAAAGTCCCCAAACGTCCCCAAAGTCCCCAAAGTGTCCCCAAAGTGTCCCTAAAATGTCCCTAAAATGTGCCTGAATCCCAAACATGGCACAAAATGTCCCCAAATGTTCCCAATTTCCTCCCAATGTCCCCAAATGTCGCCAAAATGTCCCTAAATGTCCCTAAAATGTGCCTGAATCCCAAAATGGCACCAAATGTCCCCAAAGTGTCCCCAAAATGTCCCTAAAGTGTCCCCAAAATGTCCCTAAAGTGTCCCTAAAGTGTCCCCAAATCCCAAAATGGCACTAAATGTCCCCAAATGTCCCTAAGTGTCCTCAAAGTGTCCCCAAAGTGTCCCTAAAATGTGCCTGAATCCCAAAATGGCACGAATGTCCCCCAATGTCCCCAAACGTCCCCAATGTCCCCAAATGTCCCCAAAGTGTCCCCTGTAAATGTCCCTAAAATGTCCCCAAATCCCAAAAATGACCCCATGGGGCAGTCCTCAGCAAGTGTCCTCAATAAAATCCTCAGCACGTCACTAAATGTCCCCAAATCCCAAACACGGCACGAAATGTCCCTCTCACGTCCCCCCGTCAGCCCCCAATGTCTCTACGATCTCCTCACACCCCTGATATCTCATCGTCCCTTACGTACCTCTCAATGTCCCCTGCAATGTCCTCTAATAACTTCATCAACCCCCACGTCCCCAGTGTTCCCAATGTCCCCCCAATGCACGTCTCTCCCAACGTCCCCCCAATGTCCCAATGAACCCCCACGTCCCCAGCGTTCTCACCAAATCTCTATCGCACTTCAATGTGTCCTCATAAAAACCACGTCCCCCCATCGTCCCAATGTCCCCCCAATGTTCCCCAGTGTCCCCTCATCGTTCTACACCCTCATCGTTCCCAATCGTCTCCCAATGTCCCCACTTCCAATGTCCTCAATGTCTCCCTCAATGTCCCCACGTCCCCAATCCCCCAATCCCCCCAATGTCCTCAATGTACCCAATGTACACGCTCACTGTCCCACGTCTCAATGTCCCCAGTCCCCTGTCTCTCTCAATGTACCACGCCAATCCTCACTCGTCTCCCACGTGTCCTCCAATCGTCCCCCACTGTCCCCAACCTCTCAGTCCCCAATGTCCCCATCGAAACTAATGTCTCAATCCTCTGCACTGTTCCAATGTCCCACCAATGTCTCTCACGTCTCAATCCTCAATGTCCTGCAGTGAAACCCAATGTCCCCACTGTCCCCGTGTCCCCAGGCTGTGGCCGAGCGCTGGCTGTGGGCAGGCAGCGCCGGCAGCGCCGGCAGGACGGGGGCCGGACTAATTCCTGAGGGAGGTTTGGAGCTGGAAGGAGGAGGGGACACTGGGACACTGGGACACTGGGGACACTGTACTAACTGGGGACACTGTGGACACTGGGGACACTGGGGACACTGTATTTACTGAGGGATTGGGGGACTACTGAGGGACACCAGGGACATTGGAGACACTGGGGGATTGTGGGACACTGTGACATTGGGACATTGGGGGATTTGGGGACATTAAAAGGGGACATTGTGGACATTAAACACTGTGGACATTGGGGACATTTTGGGGACACTGCACATTGGGGACATTGGGACATTTTGAGACATTGGGGACATTGGGTGACATTGGGGACACTGGGGACATTGTGACATTTTGGGTGACATTTTGAGTGACATTTTGAGTGACATTTGGGTGACATTTGGGTGACATTTGAGTGACATTTGGGTGACATTTGGGTGATATTTGAGTGACATTTGGGTGACATTTCTGTGATATTTGAGTGACATTTCTGGTGACGTTTGAGTGACATTTGGGTGACATTTCTGGTGACATTTTTGGTAACATTTGGGTGACATTTTGGGTGACATTTTGAGTGACATTTTGAGTGACATTTGGGTGACATTTGGGTGACATTTCTGTGATATTTGAGTGACATTTTTGGTGACATTTGGTGACATTTGGGTGACACCCAGTGACATTTGAGTGACATTTTGAGTGACATTTGGGTGACATTTGGGTGACATTTGGGTGACATTTCTGTGCCATTCTCGGGGTGACATTTCTGTGACATTTATGCTGACATTTGAGTGACATTTGGGTGACATTTGGGTGACATTTTTGTGCCATTTTGGGTGACATTTGGGTGACACCTGGTGACATTTGGGTGATATTTGGGTGACATTTCTGGTGACATTTTGTGACATTTTGTGACATTTGGGTGACATTTTTGTGCCATTTTGGGTGACATTTGGGTGACATTTGGGTGACATTTGAGTGATATTTTGGGTGACACCTGGTGACATTTTTGTGACATTTTTGGGTGACATTTTGGGTGACATTTGGGTGACATTTGGGTGACATTTGAGTGACATTTTGGGTGACACCCGTGACATTTCTGTGACATTTTGGGTGACATTTGGGTGACATTTTGGGTGACACCTGGTGACATTTGAGTGACATTTGGGTGACATTTGGGTGACACCCGTGACATTTTGGGTGATATTTGGGTGACATTTCTGGTGACATTTGAGTGACATTTGGGTGACATTTTTGGTGACATTTTGGGTGACATTTCTGTGCCATTTTGGGTGACATTTCTGTGCCATTTTGGGTGACATTTGGGTGACATTTTTGTGACATTTTGGGTGACATTTCTGTGACATTTGGGTGACATTTGGGTAACATTTTGGGTGACATTTTTGTGACATTTTGAGTGACATTTGGGTGACATTTGAGTGACACCCAGTGACATTTGGGTAACATTTTGAGTGACATTTCTGTGACGTTTGGGTGACATTTCTGTGATATTTGTGTAATATTTCTGTGACATTTGAGTGACATTTGGTGACACCCGGTGACATTTCTGTGCCATTTTGGGTGACATTTGGGTGACATTTCTGTGCCATTTTGGGTGACACCTGGTGACATTTTGGGTAACATTTTGAGTGACATTTCTGTGACATTTTGGGTGACATTTGAGTGACATTTGGGTGACACCTGGTGCCATTTCGGGTGACATTTGGGTGACATTTCTGTGCCATTTCGGGTGACACCCGGTGACATTTCTGTGCCATTTTGGGTGACACCCGGTGACATTTCTGTGACATTTCTGGTGACATTTTTGTGACATTTTGTGACATTTGGGTGACATTTTTGTGCCATTTTGGGTGACATTTGGGTGACATTTGGGTGACATTTTGAGTGACATTTTGGGTGACATTTGGGTGACACCTGGTGCCATTTTGTGACATTTTGGGTGACATTTTGGGTGACACCTGGTGACAATTTCTGTGACATTTGGGTGACATTTGGGTGACATTTTTGTGACATTTTGCGTGACATTTCTGTGATATTTGGGTAATATTTCTGTGACATTTGAGTGACATTTTGGGTGACACCCGGTGACATTTCTGTGCCATTTCGGGTGACACCAGTAACATTTTGGGCGACATTTGGGTGACATTTGGGTGCCATTTGGGTGACATTTGAGTGACATTTTGGGTGACATTTGGGTGACATTTGGGTGACATTTGGGCGACATTTCTGTGACATTTTGGGTGACATTTGGGTGACATTTCTGTGCCATTTTGGGTGACACCGGTGACATTTCTGGTGACATTTTGGGTGACATTTTGTGACATTTTAGGTGACATTTGGGTGACATTTCTGTGACTTTCGGGTGACACCTGGAGACATTTCTGGTGACATTTTGTGACATTTTGAGTGACATTTGGGTGACATTTGGGTAACATTTGAGTGACATTTGGGTGACATTTGGGTGACACCCGGTGACATCTTTGTGACATTTTGGGTGACACCTGGTGACATTTTTGTGCCATTTTGGGTGACATTTTCGTGACACCCGGTGACATTTTGGTGACATTTGGGTGACATTTTGTGCCATTTCCGGTGACACCTAGTGACATTTTTGTGACATTTTGGGTATCATTTGGGTGACATTTTGTGACATTTTGAGTGACATTTTGAGTGACATTTGGGCTTACATTTGGGTGACATTTGGGTGACACCCAGTGACATTTTGAGTGACATTTTGAGTGACGTTTGGGTGACATTTGGGTGACATTTGGGCGACATTTCTGTGACATTTTGGGGTGACATTTGGGTGACATTTCTGTGCCATTTTGGGTGACACCTGGTGACATTTTTGTGACATTTGGGTGACATTTCTGTGCCATTTTGGGTGACACCTGGTGACATTTTTGTGACATTTTGGGCGGCATTTGGGTGACATTTCTGTGCCATTTTGGGCGACATTTCTGTGACATTTTGGGTGACATTTTGGGTGACATTTCTGTGCCATTTTGGGTGACACCTGGTGACATTTTTGTGACATTTGGGTGACATTTGGATGACATTTTGGGTGACATTTTTGTGACATTTTGGGTGACACTTGGTGACAATTTTGTGACATTTGGGTGACATTTGGGTGACATTTGGTGCCATTTCGGGTGACACCCGCCCGTCCTCAGGCACGGCGAGCAGATCCTGTCCCAGCTCCGCGCCTCGGGCCTCGCTGGACTGGAGCCGCTGCCACTTCACCATGGACCCCGTGGAGTGCCACCAGCCTGTCCCCAAATGTCCCCTGAGTGTCCCCAGAGTGTCCCCAGAGTGTCCCCAGAGTGTCCCCGTGTCCCCAGGGCTTCAGCAGCGCTGTCACCGAGAGCGCTCGTGCAGGCTGTTCCAGGCGGGGCTGATCCACAGAGGACCTGAGAGTTGTCAGCTGGAGCTGCGCCCTGCAGTCGCCATTATCCGATGTTGAGTGACAGCCTCTGTCCCCAAATGTCACCAAATGTCCCCAAGTGTCACCAGTGTCACCAGTGACCAGTGGCACCAGTGGCACCAGGGTCACCAGTGGCACCAGTGGCACCAGTGTCAGGAATCCCCCAGTGTCCCCAGGGTGAGCTGAGCTGTGCCCTGCAGTCGCCACTATCGGACATTGAGGTGACAGCCGTCCAGTCCCAAATGTCCCCAATGTCACCAGTGGCACCAGTGGCACCAGTGTTCCCCAGTGTCACCGAGTGTCACCAGTGTCACCAGTGTCAGAAATCCCCCAGTGTCCCCAGTGTCACCAGTGTCCCCCAGGGTGAGCTGGAGCTGCGCCTGCAGTCGCCACTGTCGGACGCTGAGGTGACACTGAAATGTCCCCAAATGTCCCCAAGTGTCACCAGTGTCACTAGTGGCACCAGTGTCACCAGTGTCACCAGTGCCAGAAATCCCCAGTGTCCCCAGTGTCACCAGTCCCGGTGGTCAGCTGGGCTGCGCCACTGCAGTCGCCTCACCGTCCGATGTTACATTGGAGGTGACAGCCCTGTCCCCAAATGTCACCAAATGTCCCCAAGTGATCACCAGTGTCCCAGTGTCCCCAGGGTGAGCTGGGCTACGCCTACAAAGTTAAGTCACTGTCGGACGTTGAGGTGACACTGAATGTCCCAAATGTCCCCAAATGTCTGTGTCAGGAATTCCCAGTGTCCCCAAGTGTCTGGTCGCAATCCCCAGTGTGATGCTGGAGCGAGCGCCTGCAGTCGCCATTATCCGACATTGAGGTGACAGCCCTGTCCCCAAATGTCCCCCTAAATGTCCCCAAGTGTCACCAGTGTCACCACGTCATCAGTGGCACCAGTGTCACCAGTGTCAGAAGCCCCCAGTGTCACCAGTGTCCCCAGTGTCCCTAGGGTGAGCTGGAGCTGCGCCCTGCAGTCGTCCCTATGGGACATTGAGGTGACACTGAATGTCCCCAAAATGTCCCCAAATGTCACCAATGTGACCAGGGTCACCAGTGTGACCAGTGTCACCAGTGTCACCAGTGTCAGAAATCCCCCAGTGTCCCCAGTGTCCCCAGTGTGAGCTGGAGCTGCGCCCTGCAGTCGTCATTATCAGACATTGAGGTGACAGCCCTGTCCCCAAATGTCCCCCAAATGTCACCAGTGTCACCTAATGTCACCAGTGTGACCAGTGTGACCAGTGTCACCAGTGTCCCCAGTGTCCCCAGTGTGAGCTGGAGCTGCGCCCTGCAGTCGCCACTATCGGACGCTGAGGTCACACTGAATGTCCCCAAAATGCCCCCAAATGTCACCAGGGTCACTAGTGTCACCAGGGTCACCCACCAGTGACCAGTGTCACCAGTGTCAGGAATCCCCAGTGTCCCCAGGGTGAGCTGGAGCTGCGCCCTGCAGTCGCCATTATCCGATGCTGAGGTGACACTGAATGTCCCCAAATGTCACCTAATGTCACCAGGGTCACCAGTGCCACCAGTGTCACCAGTGTCACCAGTGTCACCAGTGGCACCAGTGTCCCCAGTGTCACCAGTGTCAGGAATCCCCAGTGTCCCCAGGTTGAGCTGGAGCTGCGCCTGCAGTCGCCACTGTCGGATGTTGAGGTGACAGCCCTGTCCCCAAATGTCCCCTAAGTGGCACCAGTGTCACCAGTGGCACCAGGGTCAGGAATCCCCCAGTGTCCCCAGTGTCCCCAGTGTCCCCAGAGTGAGCTGGAGCTGCACCCTGCAGTCGTCATTATCCGATGTTGAGGTGACACTGAATGTCCCCAAATGTCACCAAATGTCACCAGTGTCACCAGTGTCACCAGTGTGACCAGTGGCACCAGTGGCACCAGTGGCACCAGTGTCACCAGTGTCAGGAATCCCCAGTGTCCCCAGGGTCAGCTGAGCTGCGCCCTGCAGTCGCCACTGTCGGATGTTGAGGTGACAGCCCTGTCCCCAAATGTCCCCAAATGTCACCAGTGTCACCAGTGTCACCAGTGTGACCAGTGTGACCAGTGGCACCAGTGTCAGAAATCCCCAGTGTCCCCAGTGTCCCCAGTGTGAGCTGGAGCTGCGCCCTGCAGTCGCCATTATCCGATGTTGAGGTGACAGCCCTGTCCCCAAATGTCACCTAATCGTCACCAATGTGACCAGGGTCACCAGTGTCACCAGTGGCACCAGTGGCACCAGTGGCACCAGTGTCACCAGTGTGACCAGGGTCAGGAATCCCCAGTGTCACCAGTGTGAGCTGGAGCTGCGCCCTGCAGTCGTCATTATCCGACATTGAGGTGACAGCCCTGTCCCCAAATGTCCCCAAATGTCCCCAAGTGTCACCAGGGTCCCCAGTGTCACCAGTGTCAGGAGTCCCCCAGTGTCCCCAGTGTCACCAATCCCCAGGGTGAGCTGGAGCTGCGCCCTGCAGTCGTCACTGTCGGATGTTGAGGTGACAGCCCTGTCCCCAAATGTCCCCAAATGTCACCAGTGTCACCAGTGTGACCAGTGGCACCAGTGTCACCAGTGTCAGGAATCCCCCAGTGTCCCCAGGGTGAGCTGGAGCTGCGCCCTGCAGTCGTCCCCTGTCGGATGTTGAGGTGACACTGAATGTCCCCAAATGTCCCCAAATGTCACCAGTGTCACCAGTGTCACCAGTGTGACCAGTGTCACCAGTGTCACCAGTGTCAGGAATCCCCCAGTGTCCCCAATCCCCCCAGTGTCCCCAAGTGTCCCCAAAATGTCCCTAAATTGACCCTGAGTGTCCTTAGAGTTGTCCCCAAATGTCCCCAGGGTGTTCCCTGAGTGTCCCCAAATGTCCCCAGTCTCCCAAAGTGTCCCAGGGTGTTCTCAAGTGTCCCCAAATGTCCCCAGGGTGTCCCCAAATGTCCCCAGGGTGTTCCCAGAGTGTCCTCAAGGTGTCCCCGGGGTGTCACTGAGTGTCCCCACAAATGTCCCCAGTGTCCCCAAAGTGTCCCCAGGGTGCTCCCAAGTGTCCCCAGTGTCTCCAAGTGTCCCCAGGGTGTCTGCAAATGTCCCCAGGGTGTCCCTGAGTGTCCCCAGGGTGTCCCCAAATGTCCTGAGTGTCCCCAGGGTGTTCCCAAGTGTCCCCAGAGTGTCCCCAGGGTGTTCCCGAGTGTCCCCAAATGTCCCCAAATGTCCCTGAGTGTCCCCAGGGTGTTCCCAAGTGTCCCCAGAGTGTCCCCAGGGTGTTCCCGAGTGTCCCCAAATGTCCCCAAGTGTCCCCAAATGTCCCCAAATGTCCCCCAGGTGGAGTGGCGGGCGCTGCCGGGCCCCACCCAGCTCCGTGTCCCCGACTGTCCCCAGGGTGTCCCTGAGTGTCCCCAAATGTCCCTGGAGTGTCCCCAAATGTCCCCAAATGTCCCCAAATGTCCCCAGTGTCCCCAAGGTGTCTCTGTCCCCAGGTGGAGTGGCGGGCGCTGCCGGAGCCCCACCCAGCTCCGTGTCCCCAACTGTCCCCAGGGTGTCCCCAAATGACACTTGGGTGTTCCCAAGTGTCCCCAAATGTCCCCAGGGTGTCCCTGAGTGTCCCCAGATGTCTCCCAAATGTCCCCAGGTGGAGTGGCGAGGCGCTGCCGGGTTCTTACCCAGCTCGTGTCCTCGACTGTCCCCAGGGTGTCACTGAGTGTCCCCAAATGTCCCCAAATGTCCCAGATGTCCCCAAATGTCCCCAGGTGGAGTGGCGGGCGCTGCCAGGCCCCACCCAGCTCCGTGTTCCCCGACTGTCCCCAGCCCGTCACCTTCGGCCTCCTCGTCACCTTCAGCCTACCCGTGGAGGGGGGACGACGGTGGGTGCCACTGGGGGCACTGGGGATACTGGGAGGCACTGGGGATACTGGGAACACTGGGTGGCACTGGGGACACTGGGGTGGCACTGGGGACACTGGGAGGCACTGGGGTGCCACTGGGGGCACTGGGGATACTGGGAGAGCACTGGGGATACTGGGGTGCCACTGGGGCACTGGGAGGAGACACTGGGGACACTGGGAGGCTACTGGGGTGACATTGGGGAGGCACTGGGGGCATTGGAATGGCACTGGGGATACTGGGAGGGACACTGGGGTGGCACTGGGGACACCGGGAGGCACTGGGAGCACTGGGGACACTGGGGATACTGGGATTGCACTGGGGATACTGAGGGGACACTGGGGACACCTGGGTGCTGCTGGGGTGGCACTGGGGACACTGGGGGGACACTGGGGACACTGAGGTGGCACTGGGAAGGCACTGGGGTGGCACTGGGAGGGACACTGGGGAGGCACTGGGGACACGGGAGGCACTGGGGACACTGGGATGACACTGGGGTGACACTGATGTGACACTGGTGTGGCACTGGGGTGACACTGGTCGCACTGGGGTGACACTGGAGTGACACTGGTGTGGCACTAGTGACACTGGGGACACGGGTGCTGCTGAGGTGGCACTGGTCACACTGGTGTGGCACTGGTCACACTGGTGTGGCACTGGTGACCCTGGCGTGTCCCCCGTGTCCCCAGGGCTGGAGGTGCCCGTGGCCACCACTGCGCCCGAGACCATTTTTGGGGACGTGGCCGTGGCCGTGCACCCAGCGGGACCCCGCGCTACCTGGTGAGGGCGGGGCCACGCCTGGAGGGGCGTGGTCTCATATGGAGGGGCGGGGCCATACCTGGAGGGGCGTCGTGCCACACCTGGAGGGGGTCGGCACACATACAGGCGTGGTCTGCATCTGGAGGTGGGGCCAAAGGCAGAGGCCTCATCTGGAGGGGCGGGGCCTCACCTGGAGGGGTGGGGCCTCACCTGGAGGCGGCAGTCACCTCCCGGCGGGGGCCAGTGCAGGGGCGGGGCCTGCGCCTAGAGAGGTGGGACCAGGCACAGGGGGCGGGGCTACGCCTGGAGGCGGGGCCACCTGGAGAGGCGTGGAAGGCCTCATCCTGGAGCGGCGGGCCTCACCCAGGACGACTCGGCTTCGCACCTGAGGGGCGGGGCTTTCACTCGGGAAAGGGTTGCCTCAATGGCTGGATCCTCCGGGGGGCGTGAGCTTTGGGGGCCCCGCGGAGTTTGGTGGGGGCGTGGCGCCTGTGTTTAGCCCCTCCCTTCCCCCTGTTTCCATATAAGGATAAAGGGGCTGGGCTTCATGTAGTGACCCTCCCTTCCCTGTTTCCATATAAGGATAAAGGGGCGGGGCCTCCTGTATTTAGACCCTCCCCTTTCTGTGTTATATATATATGGATAAATGGGCGGGACTTCCTGTGCTTAACCCCGCCCCTTTCCCTGTTTCCATATAAGGATAAGGGGCGGGGCTTCCCGTATTTAGCCCCTCCCCTTTTCTGGTTCCAGATAAGGATAAAGGGGCGTGGCCCTAGGTTTAGCCCCTCCCCTTTTCCTGTTTCCATTTAAGGACAAAGGGGCGTGGCTTCCTGTATTTAGCCCCTCCCCTTACATGGTTCCCTATAAGGACAAGGGGCGTGGCCTCCTGTATTTAACCCCCACCTCCTTCCCCCTGTTCCCCATATATAAGGATAAAGGGGCGTGGCTTCATATAATTAACCCCTCCCTTTCCCTGTTTCCATATAAGGATAAAGGGGCGGGGCTTCCTGTATTTAACCCTCCCTTTCCTGTTTCCATATCGGATAAGGGGGCGGGGCTCCCTGTATTTAGCCCCTCCTCCTTCATATCCATATAAGGACAAAGGGGCGGTGTTTCCTGTATTTAGCCCCTCCCTTTTCCTGTTTCCTTATATATGGATAAAGGGGCGGGGCTTCCTGTGCTTAACCCCTCCTTTCCCATTTCCATATAAGGATAAAGGGCGTGGCTTCCTGTATTTAACCCCTCCACCTTCCCATTTCCATATAAGGATAAAGGGCGTGGCTTCCTGTATTTAGCCCCCTCCTCGCTGTTTCCATATAAGGATAAAGGGGTGTGGTTTCATGTATTTAGCCCCCTTCCCATTTCCATATAAGGATAAAGGGGCGTGGCTTGCTGCATTTAGCCACTCCTTTTGTATCCATATATGGACAAGGGGGCGTGGTTTCCTGTATTTAACCCCTCCCCTTCCCCATTTCCATATATAGATAAAGGGGCGTGGCTTCCCGTATTTAGCCTCTCCCCTTCGCTATTTCCATATAAGGAGAAAGGGGCGGGGCTTCTTGTACTTAACCCCTCCCCTGTTTCCATATAAGGTTAAAGGGGCGGGGCTTGTGAAGGGGCAGGGCTTTGCCGGGAGCAGGGATTGGTCAGAAATGGCTCCACCAACGGGGCGGGGCTTACACAGAGGAGGTTCTAAAGGGCCAGCGCGGTTTTGGGCGTGGCTCGGGGCGTGGCCTGAGCTGACCACGCCCCCCAGCACCTGCACGGCCGGCGCGTGCGGCACCCGTTCAGCGGCGCCCTGCTGCCCGTGGTTACCGACCCCAGCGTGGAGCCCGGCGTGGGCACTGGTGAGGGACTGGGGCCACTGGGAGGGACTGGGGAGGGGATTGGGAGGGACTGGGATGGGATTGGGGGCAATGGGAAAGACTGGGAGGGACTGGGATGGACTGGGAGGGACTGGGAAGGAATTGGGAGGGACTAGGGAGGGACTCAGGGGATTGGGAGGACTGGGATGAACTGGGAGAGACTGGGATGGACTGGGAGGGGATTGGGATGGACTGGGAGGGGATTGGGAGGGCCTGGGGAGGGACTGGGATGGACTGGGAAGGGATTGGGAGGGACTGGGAGGGACTGGGGGGGATTGGGATGGCCTGGGGAGGGACTGGGATGGACTGGAAAGGGATTGGGAGGGACTGGGGGATTGGGAGGGACTGGAGATGGATTGGGATGGGATTGGGAGGGACTGGGATGAACTGGGAGAGACTGGGATGGACTGGGAGGGGATTGGGATGGACTGGGAGGGGATTGGGATGGCCTGGGGAGGGACTGGGATGGACTGGGGGGGATTGGGATGGACTGGGAGGGACTGGGGGGATTGGGAGAGACTGGGAGGGATGGGGATAAACTGGGGGATTGGAATATACTGGGATGGACTGGGATAAACTGGGAGGGACTGGGATGGACTGGGAAGGGATTGGGAGGGACTGGGGGGGATTGGGATGGACTGGGAGGGACTGGGGGGATTGGGATGGACTGGGAAGGGATTGGGAGGGAACTGGGATGGACTGGGATAAACTGGGAGGGGATTGCAGGGAACTGGGATCAGTCTGGCACTGGAAGGAAAGCAAGGGGTGACACAGTGAGGTCACACAGGTGACACACAGGTGACACGGGTGACAGGTGATGCACACAGGTGTCACAGTGAGGTCACACAGGTGTCACAGGTGTCACACAGGTGTCACACAGGTGTCACACAGGTGTCATCACACCTGTCCCAGGTGCGGTGAAGGTGACCCCCGGGCACAGCCCCCCCGACCTGTGGATGACAATGGGTGACAGTAGGTGACACAGGTGTCACAGTGAGGTCACACAGGTGTCACACAGGTGTCACAGTGATGTCACACACCTGTGCAGGTGCGGTGAAGGTGACCCCGGGCACAGCCCCGGACCTGTGTGTGACAGTGGGTGACAGTAGGTGACAGTAGGTGACACGGGTAGCACACAGGTGTCACACAGGTGTCACAGTGATGTCACACACCTGTCACACCTGTCCCAGGTGCGGTGAAGGTGACCCCGGGCACAGGCCCCGGAGCTGTGGGTTACAGTGAGTGACAGTAGGTGACACAGGTGACACTGTGAGGTCACACAGGTGTCACAGTGATGTCACACACCTGTCACACCTGTGCAGGTGCGGTGAAGGTGACCCCTGGGCACAGCTCCCGGACCTGTGGGTTACAGTGGGTGACAGTGGGTGACAGTAGGTGACACAGGTGACACAGTGACGTCACACACCTGTCACACCTGTGCAGGTGCGGTGAAGGTGATCCCCGGGCACAGCCCCCCGGACCTGTGGGTGACAGTGAGTGACAGTAGGTGCCACAGGTGGCACAGTGAGGTCACACAGGTGTCACACAGGTGTCACAGGTGTGTCACACCTGTCCCAGGTGTGGTGAAGGTGACCCCCGGGCACAGCCCTCGGACCTGTGGGTGACAGTGGGTGACAGTAGATGACACAGGTGACACAGTGAGGTCACACAGGTGTCACAGTGAGGTCACACAGGTGTCACACAGGTGTCACACACCTGTCACACCTGTCCCAGGTGCGGTGAAGGTGACCCCCAGGCACAGCCCCCCGGACCTGTGGGTGACAGTGGGTGACAGTAGCTGACACAGTGAGGTCACACAGGTGACACAGGTGGCACAGTGACGTCACACAGGTGTCACAGTGATGTCTCACACCTGTGCAGGTGCGGTGAAGGTGACCCCCGGGCACAGCCCCCCGGACCTGTGGGTGACAGTGGGTGACAGTAGATCACACAGGTGACACAGTGAGGTCACACAGGTGACACAGGTGTCTCACACCTGTCCCAGGTGCGGTGAAGGTGACCCCGGGCACAGCCCCTGGACCTGTGGGTGACAATGGGTGACAGTAGGTGACACAGGTGTCACACAGGTGTCACACAGGTGACACAGGTAGCACACAGATGTCACACAGGTGTCACACACCTGTGTCACACCTGTCCCAGGTGCGGTGAAGGTGACCCCCGGGCACAGCCCCCCGGACCTGGCCCTGGCCCGCGCCCACGCGCTGCCGCTGCTCTCGGTCATCGGCGACGACGGCGCCCTGCGCCCCCCCGGGGGGGGCTGGCTGCAGGTACCCTGTCACCAAAGTGTCCCCAAGTGTCACCAAAGTGTCACCACAGTGTCACCCGTGTCCCCAAATGTCACCTGTGTCACCAAATGTCACCTGTGTCCCCAAATGTCACCAAATGTCCCTAAAGTGTCACCTGTGTCACCAAAGTGTCCCCAAATGTCACCTGTGTCACCAAATGTCACCAAGTGTCCCTAAAGTGTCACCAAATGTCACCAAATGTCCCCACAGTGTCCTTACAGTGTCCCCCGTGTCCCCAAATGTCCCCAAGTGTCTCTAAATGTCCTCAAAGTGTCACCAAATGTCCCCCAAAGTGTCCCCAGAGTGTCACCAAATGTTACCAAAGTGTCCCCAAAGTGTCTCCTGTGTCCCCAAAGTCTCACCAGACTGTCCCCAGTGTCCCCAATCCCCCCAATGTCCCCAGTCCCCCAGTTCCCCAGTGTTCCCAGTCCCCCAGTGTCCCCCCAATGTCCCCAATATCCCCCCAGTGTCCCCAGTCCCCCCAGTGTCCCCAATGTCCCCAATCCCCCAGTATCCCCCAGTCCCCCAGTGTCCCCCAGTGTCCCCAATGTCCCCCCAGTATCCCCAGTCCCCCCAGTCCCCCCAGTGTCCCCAACGTCCCCAGTCCCCCAGTCTCCCCAGCCCCCGGTGTCCCCCAGTCCCGGTGTCCCTCTCTCTGTCCCAGTCCCCCAGTCCCCCCAGTCTCTCTCTCTGTCCCAGTCCCCCCAGTATCCCCCCAGTATCCCCCCAGTATCCCCCCAGTCCCCCAGTATCCCCCAGTCCCCCAGTATCCCCCAGTATCCCCCCAGTATCCCCCCAGTGTCCCCAGTATCCCCCAGTCCCTCTCTCTGTCCCAGGGCGTGCCCCGGTTCCAGGCCCGGCCCCGCGTTGTTGCCGCCCTGGCCCAGCTCGGGCTGTTCCGCCGGCGTGCAGGACCACGCCCTGAGCCTGCCGCTCTGCAGGTACGGGGGGACAGGTGTGCCAGGTGTGTGACCAGGTGTGACCAGGTGTGCCCCAAATATCCACCAGGTGTGACCAGGTGTGTCCCCCAAATATCCACCAGGGTGTGACCAGGTGTGCCCCAGGTGTCACCAGGTGTGTCCCCAAATATCCACCAGGTGTGACCAGGTGTGACCAGGTGTGCCCCAGGTGTGCCCAGGTGTGCTCAGGTGTGTGACCAGGTGTGCCCCAGGTGTGCCCAGGTGTGCTCAGGTGTGTGACCAGGTGTGCCCCAGGTGTGACCAGGTGTGCCAGGTGTGTGACCAGGTGTGTGACCAGGTGTGTGCTCAGGTGTGCCCCAGGTGTGTCCCAGGTGTGACCAGGTGTGACCCCCAAATATCCACCAGGTGTGACCAGGTGTGCCCCAGGTGTGCCAGGTGTGTGACCAGGTGTGCTCAGGTGTGCCAGGTGTGCCAGGTGTGTGACCAGGTGTGTGACCCCCAAATATCCACCAGGTGTGCCCCCAGGTGTGACCAGGGGGCCAGGTGTGTGTGACCAGGTGTGTGACCCCAAATATCCACCAGGTGTGCCCCAGGTGTGACCAGGGGGCCAGGTGTGCCCCAGGTGTGACCAGGTGGGACCAGGTGTGTGCCCAGGTGTGCCAGGTGTGTCCCCCAAATATCCACCAGGTGGTGACCAGGGGGCCAGGTGTGCCCCCCAAATATCCACCAGGTGTGCTCCAGGTGTGACCAGGGGGCCAGGTGTGCCCCAGGTGTGTGACCAGGTGTGTGCCACGTGTGTCCCCAAATATCCACCACCAGGTGTGACCAGGTGTGACCAGGTGTGCCCAGGTGCCCCAGGTGTGCGACCAGGTGTGCCAGGTGTGCTCAGGTGTGTGCCCAGGTGTGTGACCAGGTGTGTACCCAGGTGTGTGCCAGGTGTGTGCCAGGTGTGTGCCAGGTGTGTGACCAGGTGTGCCCCAGGTGTGTGACCAGGTGTGTGCCACGTGTGTCCCCCAAATATCCACCAGGTGTGACCAGGTGTGTGACCAGGTGTGTCCCCAGGTGTGTGCCAGGTGTGTGCCAGGTGTGACCAGGTGTGTGCCCAGGTGTGTCCCCCAAATATCCACCAGGTGTGCTCAGGTGTGACCAGGTGTGTGCCCAGGTGTGTGACCAGGTGTGTGACCAGGTGTGCCCCAGGTGTGACCAGGTGTGACCAGGTGTGCCAGGTGTGACCAGGTGTGTGACCAGGTGTGTTCCCAGGTGGGCCAGGTGTGTGCCCAGGTGTGTCCCCAGGTGTGCCAGGTGTGTGACCAGGTGTGTGACCAGGTGTGTGCCAGGTGTGTGTGACCAGGTGTGCTCAGGTGTGCCCCAGGTGTGTGCCCAGGTGTGCCCCAGGTGTGTGACCAGGTGTGTGAACAGGTGTGTGCCAGGTGTGTGCCAGGTGTGTGACCAGGTGTGCCCCAGGTGTGACCAGGTGTGCCCCAGGTGTGTGACCAGGTGTGTGACCAGGTGTGTGCTCAGGTGTGCCAGGTGTGTGACCAGGTGTGCCCCAGGTGTGACCAGGTGTGCCCCAGGTGTGCCCAGGTGTGCCCCAGATATGCCCAGGTGTGCCAGGTGTGTCCCCCAAATATCCACCAGGTGTGCTCAGGTGTGACCAGGTGTGCCCAGGTATGCCAGGTGTGCCAGGTGTGTGTGACCAGGTGTGCTCAGGTGTGCCCCAGGTGTGACCAGGTGTGTGACCCCAAATATCCACCAGGTGTGCCCCAGGTGTGACCAGGGGGCCAGGTGTGTGACCAGGTGTGCTCAGGTGTGCCCCAGGTGTGCTCAGGTGTGTGACCCCAAATATCCACCAGGTGTGCCCCAGGTGTGCCAGGTGTGTCTCAGGTGTGCTCAGGTGTGCCAGGTGTGCCCCAGGTGTGACCAGGTGTGCTCAGGTGTGCCAGGTGTGCTCAGGTGTGCCCCAGGTGTGCCCAGGTGTGCCAGGTGTGCCCCAGGTGTATCTCAGGTGTCCCCAGGTGTGCTCAGGTGTATCTCAGGTGTGCTCAGGTGTGCTCAGGTGTGTCTCAGGTGTCCCCAGGTGTATCTCAGGTGTGCTCAGGTGTGCTCAGGTGTGTCTCAGGTTTGTGTTAGGGTGTCCCCAGGTGTATCTCAGGTGTCCCCAGGTGTCCCCAGGTGTATCTCAGGTGTCCCCAGGTGTGCTCAGGTGTATCTCCAGGTGTTCCCAGGTGTGCTCAGGTGTATCTCAGGTGTGCTCAGGTGTGCTCAGGTGTGCTCAGGTGTGCTCAGGTGTATCTCAGGTGTCCCCAGGTGTCTCTCAGGTGTCCCCGGTGTGCTCAGGTGTGCTCAGGTGTGCTCAGGTGTATCTCAGGTGCCCCAGGTGTTCCCAGGTGTGCTCAGGTGTGCTCAGGTGTGCTCAGGTGTATCTCAGGTGTGCCTCAGGTGTCCCCAGGTGTGCTCAGGTGTGCTCAGGTGTATCTCAGGTGTGCTCAGGTGTCCCCAGGTGTATCTCAGGTGTGCTCAGGTGTGCTCAGGTGTGCTCAGGTGTGTCTCAGCTGTGCTCAGGTGTGCTCAGGTGTGTCTCAGGTGTCCCCAGGTGTTCCCAGGTGTGCTCAGGTGTGCTCAGGTGTCCCCAGGTGTGCTCAGGTGTGCTCAGGTGTGCTCAGGTGTATCTCAGGTGTCCCCAGGTGTGCTCAGGTGTATCTCAGGTGTATCTCAGGTGTCCCTCTGTCCCCGCGAGGCCGCTCCGGGGTGACGTCGTCGAGTTCCTGCTGAAGCCGCCAGTGGTTCCTGAGCTGTGAGGACATGGCCAAGGAGGCGCTGCAGGTGAAGCACACCTGGCACACCTGGCACTTGGCTAGGCACACCTGGGGACACCTGAGGACACCTGGGGACATCTGGGATGCACCTGGGGCACACCTGGGGACTACCTAAGGCACATGGGGCAGCACCTGGGGACAGCTGAGGACACCTGGGGACACCTGGGGATATCTGGGATACACCTGGGGCACTCTGAGCACCACACCTGGGCACACCTGGGGACACCTGGGGAGGACACACTAGGGACAGCTGGGATATACCTGGGATACACCTGGGGACATCTGGACACACCTCAGACACCTAGGCACACCTGGGCAACACCTGGGATACACCTAGGCACACCTGGGGACACCTGAGGCACATGGGCACACCTGGGGACATCTGGGACACACCTGGGGACACCTGGGCACACCTGGGATACACCTGGGGGCACCTTGGGGACACCTGGGCACACCTGGGGACACCTGGGATACACCTGAGATACACTCCGAGGCATGGGAACACACCTGGGATACACCTGAGACACCTGGGATACACCTGGGATATACCTGGGCACACCTGGGGACACTCTGGGCACACACCTGGGGAGCTCACCTGTCTCACTCTTGTTCTTCTTTTAACCTGTACTTGTCTCACCTGTCTGTCTTCTCACCTGTCTCACCTGCCTGTGTCTCACGTGTATCTCACCTGTCTGTATCTCACCTGTCTCACCTGTCTCACCTGCTCTCTGTTTCACATGTCTGTGTCTCACCCTGTCTCACCTGTCTGTATCTCACCTGTCTCACCTGTGTCTCACCTGCCTCTGTTTCACATGTCTGTGTCTCACCTGTCTCACCTGTCTGTATCTCACCTGTCTCACCTGTGTCTCACCTGTCTGTATCTCACCTGTCTGTCTCACCTGTCTGTGTCTCACCTGTCTCACCTGTCTGTCTCACCTGTCTGTGTCTCACCTGTCTGTCTCACCTGTGTCTCACCTGTCTGTATCTCACCTGTCTCACCTGTCTGTCTCTCACCTGTCTCACCTGTCTGTCTCTCACCTGTCTCACCTGTCTCTCACCTGTCTCACCTGCCTGTATCTCACATGTCTCACCTGTCTGTCTCTCACCTGTCTCACCTGTCTGTAGTCTCACCTGTCTGTCTCACCTGTCTCTCACCTGTCTGTCTCTCACCTGTCTCACCTGTCTGTATCTCTCACCTGTCTCACCTGTGTCTCACCTGTCTATGTCCCACCTGTCTGTCACCTGTAGTCTCACCTGTCTCACCTGTCTCACCTGTGCTTTCTTGTCTCACCTGTCTCTCACCTGTCTCACCTGTCCCTGTCTCACCTGTGTCTCACCTGTCTCACCTGTCTGTCTCTCACCTGTCTGTATCTCACCTGTCTCACCTGTCTCACTTGTCTGTATCTCACCTGTCTCACCTGTCCTGTATCTCACCTGTCTCACCTGTCTCACTTGTCTGTATCTCACCTGTCTCACCTGTCTGTGTCTCACCTGTCTGTATCTCACCTGTCTGTATCTCACCTGTCTCACCTGTCTCACCTGTCTGTATCTCACCCTGTCTCACTTGTCTCTCACCTGTCTCACCTGTAGTCTCACCTGTATCTCACCTGTCTCACCTGTCTCACCTGTCTGTCTCTCACCTGTATCTCACCTGTCTCTCACCTGTCTGTATCTCACCTGTCTCACCTGTCTGTGTCTCACCTGTCTCACCTGTCTCACCTGTCTCCACCTGTCTGTCTCTCACCCTGTCTCACCTGTCTCACCTGTCTGTCTCACCTGTCCCAGGCAGTGACGTCGGGCGGCTCCGCCTGGTTCCCAAATTCCACGAGAAAAACTGGAAAACCTGGATGGGGAGCGTGGGGTGAGGGAGAGGGGCCTGGTGAGGGGGAGGGGCTCAGGTGAGGGGGAGGAGCTCAGGTGAGGGAGGGGCACAGGTGAGGGGAGGGAGCTCGGAGTGAGGAGAGGCTCAGGTGAGGGGAGAGGGCTCAGAGTGAGGAGAGGCCGAGTGAGGAGGCTCAGGTGAGGGGAGGGCTCAGGTGAGAGGAGGACTCAGGTGGGGAGGGCCAGGTGAGGAGAGGCTCAGGTGAGAGGGAGGGAGGCTCAGGTGAGGGGGAGGGGCTCAGGTGAGGGGAGAGGAGCTCAGAGTGAGGGGAGGAGGCTCAGGTGAGGGGAGAAGCTCAGGTGAGGGGAGGAGCTCAGGTGAGGAGGAGGAAGCTCAGGTGAGGAGGAGGGCTCAGTGAGGAGGGGCTCAGGTGAGGGAGAGAGCTCAGGTGAGGAGGAGGCTCAGGTGAGGAGGGCTCAGGTGAGGGGAGGGCTCAGGTGAGGGGAGGCTCAGAGTGAGGGAGAGAGGCTCAGGTGAGGAGGAGGAGCTCAGGTAGAGAGAGTGAGGGAGGGCTCAAGTGAGGGGAAGGAGGCTCAGGGGTGAGGGGAGAGGCTCAGGTGAGGGAGAGGCTCTGGTGAGGGAGAGTGGCTCAGGTGAGGGGAGGGGCTCAGGTGAGGGGAGAGGCTCAGGGGTGAGGGGGAGGGGCTCAGGGGGTGAGGGGAGGGCTCAGGTGAGGGGAGGGCTCTGGTGAGGGAGAGTGGCTCAGGTGAGGGGAGGGGCTCAGGGGTGAGGGGAGGCTCAGGTGAGAGAGGCTCAGGTGAGGAGGAGGGGCTCAGGTGAGGAGGGGAGGGGCTCAGGTGAGGGGAGAGAGCTCAGGGAGTGAGGAGGGAGGCTCAGTGAGGGGGAGGGAGCTCAGGTGAGGGGGAGGGGCTCAGGTGAGGGGGAGAGGCTCAGGTGAGGGGAGGGGCTCAGGTGAATTTGGGGAGGGGCTCAGGTGGGAGGGAGGGCTCAGGTGAGAGAGGGCTCAGGTGAGGAGGAGGGGCTCAGGTGAGGGGAGGGGCTCAGGTGAGGGAGGGGCTCAGGTGTTTATTTGGGAGAGGGTCTCCCAGGTATTTTGGGGTCCCAGGTGAATTTGGGCGGGAGTCTCAGCCATTTTGGGGTCCCAGGTGTTTATTTGGGGGCGGGGTCTCAGGTGGAATTTGGGAGGGGTCTCAGGTGTTTCTAGGCGTGGTCTCAGCCATTTTTGGGGTCTCAGGTGAGATTTGGGGCGGGTCTCAGGTGTTTTGGGGTCTCAGGTATTTTGGGGTCTCAGGTGAATTTGGGGCAGGGTCCCAGGTGAATTTGAGGAGGGTCTCAGGTGAATTTGGGCGTGGTCTCAGGTGAATTTAGGCGGGGGTCTCAGGTGTGTATTTGGGGTGGGGTCTCAGGTGTGTGTTTGGGGGCGGGGTCCCAGGTGAATTTGGGGTGGGGTCCCAGGTGTTTATTTGGGGAGGGGTCTCAGGTGAATTTGGGGAGGGTCTCAGGTGTTTGGGGTCTCAGGTGTTTATTTGGGGCAGAGTCTCAGGTGAATTTGAGGAGGGTCTCAGGTGTTTATTTGGGGCGGGGTCTCAGGTGTTTATTTGGGCGGGGTCTCAGGTGTGCCCCTCCCCAAGAGATTAGTACCTGTCCGGCAGCTCTGGTAGGGCCACAGAGTACCGGGCGTGCACAGGTGTGCGCCCAGGAGAAGCGCCTGGCATAGGTGAGTCCTCAGGTGTGCACAGGTGTGCTCAGGTGCATCAGAGAGGCCCCAGAGCGCCCAGGTGGAGTCCTCAGGTGTGCACAGGTGTGCTTAGGTGTGCTCAGGTGTTGCTCAGGTATGCTCAGAGTGCTCAGGTGTGCTCAGGTGTGTGCTCAGAGTGCACAGTGTGCCCAGAGTGTGTGCCCAGGTGTGTGCCCAGGTGCTCAGAGTGCTCAGGTGTGTGCTGAGAAGTGCTCAGAGTGTGCTCAGAAGTGCTCAGGTGTGCCCAGGTGTGCTCAAGTGCTCAGGTGTGCTCAGAGTGCTCAGGTGTGCACAGGTGAGTGCTCAGAGTGCTCAGGTGTGTGCCCAGGAGGCGCCCCCAGAGCGCCCAGGTGAGTCTCAGGTGTGCCCAGGTGTACTGGAGTGTGCTCAGGTGTGCTCAGAAGTGCCCAGGTGTGTGTCCAGGTGCCAGAGTGTACCCAAGTGTATCCCCAGGTATCCCCAGGTGTTCCCAGGTGTATTCCCCAGAGTGTCCCCAGGTGTTCCCAGGTGTGTTCCCAAGGTGTCCCCAGGTGTTCCCCCAGTGTATTCCCCAGGTGTACTCAGGTGTGTGTTCCCAGCTGTTCCCAGGTGTGCTCAAGGTGCACCCCAGCTGTCCCAGGTGCATCCCCAGGTGTGTCCCCCAGGTGTATCCCCAGGTATCCCTAGAGCATCCCAGGTGTCCCCAGGTGTCCCCAGGTGTTCCCAGGTGCATCCCCAGGTGTGTTCCCCCAGGTGTATCCCCAGGTGTACCCCAGGTATCCCCAGCTGTCCCAGGTGCACCCCCAGGTGTATCCCAGGTATCCCCAGGTATCCCCAGGTGTTCCCAGGCGTGCTCAGGTGTTCCCCAGGTGCATCCCCCAGGTGTGTCCGCAGGTGTATCCCCAGGTGTTCCCAGGTGCACCCCCAGGTGCATCCCCAGGTGTGTTCGTCGGCCAGGTGTACCCCCAGGTATCCCCAGGTGTGTTCCCAGGTGTGTGCTCAGGTGTTCCCAGGTGTGCATCCCCAGGTGTGTCCCCAGCTGTTCCCAGGTGTCCCTTAGCTGTCCCAGGTGCATCCCCAGGTGCATCCCCAGGTGTGTCCCCAGGTGTGTGCTCAGGTGTGCACAGCTGTGTCCCCAGGTGTGTGCTCAGGGCATGCTCAGAGTGTCCCCAGGTGCATCCCCAGGTGTGTCCCACAGGTGTGCTCAGAGTGTATCCCCAGGTATCCCCAGGTGTCCCCAGCTGTCCCAGCTGTCCCAGGTGTTCCCAGGTGCATCCCCAGGTGTGTTCCCAGGTGGGCCCCGCCCCGAGGGACCGCTGGTTCATGGGCGCAGCGGGGAGGCGCTGGGGCGGCGGCGGCGGCGCTGGGCTGCGCACCTGGCCAGGTGTCCCTGCACAGAGGTGGGGGCCCGAATTTCAGGCGGGTCACCAAATTTGGGGGTGGGATCCTGAAATTTGGGGTTTGGGATCCCGAAATTTGGGGGTGAGGGTTGGGATCCCGAAATTTGGGGGTTCGGGATTCTGAAATTTGGGGTTGGGGATTCTGAAATTTGGGATTTTGGGGTTTGGGACCCAGAAAATTTGGGGGTTGGAAGGTTTGGGGATTCGCTGAAATTTGGGGTTTTAGGGATTCTGAAATTTGGGGTTTTGGGCTGGATCCCAAAATTTGGGGTTTTTGGGGATCTTTGGGAATTCTGAAATTTGGGGTTTGGGGATCCTGAAATTTGGGGTTGGGGATGCTGAAATTCGGGGTTTGGGGATTCTGAATTTTGGAGTTTGGGATCACGAAATTTGGGGTTTGGGATCCCAAGTTTTGGAGGTTGGGATCCCAAAATTTGGGGTTTGGGAATCCCAAATTTGGGGTTTGGGGATCCTGAAATTTGGGGTTTGGGGATCCTGAAATTTGGGGTTGGGGATCCCAGAATTTGGGGATTGGGGATCCTGAAATTTGGGGTTTTGGGAACCCGAAATTTGGGGTTGGGGATCCGAAATTTGGGGGTTGGGGATCACGGAATTTGGGGTTTGGGGATCTTGAATCATGAAGTTTGGGGTTTGGGATCCCGAAATTTGGGGTTTGGGGATCCCGAATTTGGGGGTTGGGGATCCTGGAAATTTGGGATTTCTTGAGGCTTTGGATCCCAATTTTGGGTTTTTTTGGGGTTTGGGGATCCCAAAATTTGGGGTTGGGGATTCTGAAATTTGGAGTTTCGGGGGGTCCTGAAATTTGGGGTTTGGGGATTCTGAAATTTGGGGTTTGGGGATCCTGAAATTTGGGGTTGGGGTTCATGAAATTTGGGGTTTTTGGAGTTTTGGATCCCAAAATTCTGGGTTTTGGGGATCCCGAAATTTGGGGTTTAGGGATTCTGAAATTTGGGGTTTGGGGATTCTGAATTTTGGGGTTGGGGATCCAGAAATTTGGGGGTTGGAGATTCGAAATTTGGGGTTTGGGGATCCAGAAATTTGGGGTTGGAGATTCTGAAATTTGGGATATTTTGGGGTTTGGATCCTAATTTTGGGGTTTTGGGGTTTGGGGATCCTGAAATTTGGGGTTTGGGGATTCTGAAATTTGGGGTTTGGGGATCCAGAAATTTGGGATTTTGGAGGTTTTGGGGATCCCGAAAATTTGGGGTTGGGGATCCAGAAATTTGGGATTTTTGGGGTTTTGGGAATCCTGAAATTTGGAGTTTCGGGGTCCTGAAATTTGGGGTTTGGGGATTCTGAAATTTGGGGGTTGGGATCCCCGAAATTTGGGGGTTGGGGATCACAAAATTTGGGGTTCGGGAATCCTGAAATTTGGGTTTGGGGGCTGGGATCCCAAAATTTGGGGTTTGGGGGGCTTGGATCCCTAAATTTGATTTCGGGGTTTTGGGGATCCCGGAATTTGGGATTTTGGAGGTTTTGGGGATCCCGGAATTTGGGGTTGGGGATCCAAATTTGGGGTTGGGGGTTTGGATCACGAAATTTGGGGTTTGGGGATCCCAAAATTTGGGGTACGGGGATTCTGAAATTTTGGGGTTTGGGGGGTTTGGATTCCGGAATTTGGGGGTTGGGGATTCTGAAATTTGGGATTTCTTGGGGGTTTGGATCCCAATTTTGATTTTTGGGGTTTTGGGGATCCCAAATTTGGGGGTTAGGGATCCTGAAATTTGGGGTTGGGGTTTGGATCCTGCATTTTTGGGATTTGGGGATCCTGAATTTTGGGATTTTGGGGTTTTGGGGATCTTGAAATTTGGGGGTTGGGGATCCTGAAATTTGGGCTTTTGGGGATTCTGAAAATTTGGGATATTTTGGGGGTTTGGATCCCAAATTTTGGGGTTTTGAATTTTGGGTATTGGGGATCCCCGAAATTTGGGGGTTTGGGGATCCTGAAATTTTGGGTTTGGGGGCTGGGATCCCAAAATTTGGGGTTTTGGGGTTTGGGAATCCACATTTGGGGTTTGGGGATCCTGGAATTTGGGATTTTGGGGTTTGGGATCCAAAATGGGTTTGGGATTCTGAAATTTGGGGTTTGGATCCCCGAAATTTGGGTTTGGAATTCTGAAAATTTTGGGGTTTCTTGGGGGTTTTGGATCCCGAAATTTGGGGATTTGAATTTTGGGATCCCCAAAATTTTGGGGAGTTTTGGGGGATTCTGAAATTTGGGATATTTTGGGGTTTGGATCCCAATTTTGGGGTTTTTGGGGTTTTGGGGATTCGAAATTTGGGGTTTGGGGATCCTGAAATTTGGGGTTGGGGGTTTGGATCCTGCATTTTGGGATTTTGGGGATCCTGAATTTTGGGATTTTTGGGTTTTGGGGATCTTGAAATTTGGGGTTTGAGAATCCCAAATTTTGGGTTTTGGGGATCCCAAATTTGGGGTTTCTTGGGGTTTGGATCTCAAAATTTTGGGGTTTTTGGGGTTTGGGGATCCCAAAATTTGGGGTTTGGGGATTCTGAAATTTCGGTTTTGGGATCCAGAAATTTTGGGGTTGGGGGTTTGGATCCCGGAATTTGGGGTTTGGGGATCCCGAAATTTGGGGTTTGGGGATCCGAAATTTGGGGTTTGGGGATCCCGAAATTTGGGGTTTGGATCCCGAAATTGGGGTTTGGGGATCCTGAAATTTGGGGTTTGGGGGTTTGGGACCCAAAATTTGGGAGTTTTGGGGTTTGGGGATCCCAAATTTGGGGGTTTGGGATCACAAAATTTGGGGTTTTGGGATTCTGAAATTTGGGGTTTGGATCCCGAAATTTGGGGTTTGGGATCACGAAATTTTGGGGTTGGGGATCCTGAAATTTGGGGTTTGGGAGTTTTGGATCCCAAAATTTCGGGTTTTGGGGATTCTGAAATTTGGGGGTTGGGGGTTTCGGGGTCCCGAAATTTGGGGTTTTAGGGATACTGAAATTTGGGGTTGGGATCCCAAAATTTTGGGGTTTGGGGTTTGGGGATCCTGAAATTTGGGGATTTTGGGATTTTTGGGGTTTGGGATCCCAAAATTCGGGGTTGGGCTTTTGGGATTTGGGGTTTGATGAAATTTGGGGATGTTTTAGGGATATTTGGGGACATTTTGGGATATTTTTATGACATTTTGGGATATTTTGGGATATTTTGGGGATATTTGGGGACATTTTGGGATATTTTGGGATGTTTTGGGGACATTTAGGACATCTTGGGACATTTTGGGACATTTTGGGATATTTTGGGATATTTGGGGACATTTTGGGATATTTTGGGGACATTTTGGGACATTTTGGGACATTTTGGGGACATTTTGGGACATTTTGGGGACATTTTGGGGACATTTTGGGGACATTTTGGGGATATTTGGGGACATTTTGGGATATTTGGGGATATTTTGGGGACGTTTGCGGGACATTTTGGGGACATTTTGGGACATTTTGGGGACATTTGGGGATATTTTGGGGATATTTTGTGTGACATTTTGGGGATATTTTGGGATCATTTCTGGGGACATTTTGGGGACATTTTTGGGGACATTTGGGATATTTGGGACATTTTGGGAATATTTTGGGACATTTTGGGATATTTGCATTTGGGGACATTTTGGGGATATTTTGGGACATTTTGGGGACTATACTTGGGGACATTTTGGGATATTTTGGGGACATTTTTGGGATATTTTGGGGACATTCTGGGGACATTTTGGGACATCCGCGGACATTTGGGGATCATTTGGGACATTTTGGGATATTTTGGGCCGCTTCTGCCCCCAGACCCCTGACGTTTTGGACACCCTGGTTCTCCTCGGCGCTTTCCCCGCTGCCCTGGGCTGGCCCCGCCAGAGTGAGTCCCAGAATCTTCTAAAATGTCCTAAAAATGACACCAAGATGCACCAAATTATCCCCAAAATGTTTAAAATGTCCCCTAAATGGCACCAAATGTCCCTAAAATGTCCCTAAAATGTCCCCAAATGGCACCAAAATGTCCCAAAATGGCACTAAAATGCCCCAAAATGTCCCTAAATATCCCTAAATAGCCCCAAAATGTCCCCAAATGTCCCAAAATGGCACCAAAATGTCCCAAAGTGTCCCAAAATGTCCCCAAATCTCCTAAAATGTCCCAAAATGTCCCAAAATGTCCCCAAATGTCCCTAAATATCCCCAAAATGTTCCCAAATATCCCAAAATATCCCAAAGTGTCAAAAAATGTCACCAAAATGTCCCCAAAATATTCAAAAATGCCCTGAAATATTCCAAAATGTCCCCAAAATATCCCCAAAATGTCCCTAAATATCCACAAAATGTCCCCAAATATCCATAAATGTCCCAAAATGGCACTAAAATGTTCCCAAATGTCCCCAAATATCCCTAAATGTCCCCAAATGTCCCCACGTTGTCTCAAGATGTCCCCAAATGTCCCAAAATGGCCCAAATGTCCCAAAATGTCCCAAAATGGCACCAAATGTCCCCAAAATGTCCCCAAAAGTCCCCAAAATATTCTGAAATGTCCCTAAAATGTCATCAAGTGTCCCAAAATGTCCCTAAAATGTCCCAAAATGTCTCAAAATGGCACCAAATTGTCCCCAAAATGGCACCAAATGTCCCAAAATGTCCTCAAATCTCCCCTAAATGTCCCCAAAATGTCCCTGAATGTCCCTAAATATCCCTAAATGGCCCCAAAATGTCCCAATGTCTCAAAATGTCCCCAAATGTCCCAAATGTCCCAAAATGTCCCTAAAATGTCCCAAAATGTCCCTAAAATGCCCCTAAATGTCTCAAAATGTCCCAAATGTCCCCAAAATGTCTCCAAATGTCCCCAAAATGTCCCAAAATGTCCCCAAAGATTCCCTAAATTGTCAAAAAATGCCCCCAAAATGTCCCCAAATGTCCCCAAAAAGTCACAAAATGCCCTTAAATGTCCCTAAAATGTCCCTAAATTTCCCAAATATCCCCAAATGTCCCAAAATGTCCCAAAATGTCCCAAATATCCCTAAAATGTCCCCAAATGTCCCTAAAATGTCCCCAAAATATCCCCAAAATGTCCCCAAATGTCCCAAAATGTCCCAAAATGTCCCAAATGTCCCTAAAATTCCTAAAAATTCCCAAATTGTCCTAAATGTCCCAAAATGTCCCCAAAATTCCCTAAAATGTCCTCAAAATGTCCCCAAAATATCCCAAAATATTTCCAAATACCCCTAAAAAATATCCCTAAATTTTCCCAAATGTCCCCAAAATGTCCCAAAATGTCCCTAAAAATTCCTAAATGTCCCAAAATGTCCCTAAATGTCCCCAAATGTGCCCAAAATGTCCCTGGAATGTCCTAAAATTTCCCAAAATGTCCCAAAATGTCACCAAAAGTCCCTAAAATATCCCCAAATGTCCCTAAATGTCCCCAAATGTCCCAAAATGTCCTAAAATATTCCAAAATATCCCAAATTGTCCCCAAAATATCCCAAAATGTCCCCAAATTTCCCTAAAATGCCCCCAAAAGTCCCCAAATATCCCTAAAATGTCCCTAAAATTCCTAAAATGTCCCTAAAAATTCCCTAAATGTCCCCAAAAGCCACAAAATGTCCCTAAATGTCCCTAAAATGTCCCCAAATGTCCCCAAATCTCCCAAAATGTCCCTAAAATTCCCCAAAATTCCCCAAATGTCCCAAAATGTCCCCAAATTTCCCAAATGTCCCCAAATGTCCCCCAAATATCCCAAAATGTCCCTAAAATTCCTAAATGTCCCTAAAATGTCCCTAAAATGTCCCTAAAATGTCCCTAAAATGTCCTAAATTTCGAAATGTCCCCAAAATGTCCCAAAATCTCCCAAAATGTCCCCAGAAATGTCCCTAAAATTCCCCAAATGTCCCTAAAATGTCCCTAAAATGTCCCAAAATGTCTCCCAAATGTCCCAAAATATTTCCCAAATATCCCTAAAATGTCCCAAAATTTCCCCAAAACGTCCCCAAAATGTCCCTAAAATGTCCCTAAAATGTCCCCAAATGTCCCTAAATGTGCCCAGAATGTCCCAAAAATTTCTCTCAAAATGTCCCAAAATGTCCCAAAATTTCCTAAAATGTCCCCAAATGTCCCTAAAATGTCCCAAATATCCTAAAAATATCTCCAAATATCCCAAAATGTCCCAAAATTTCCCCAAAAGGTCCCCCAAAATGTCCCAAAATGTCCCAAAATTCCCAAAATGTCCCTAAAATGTCCCTAAAATGTCCCCAAAATATCCCTAAAATGTCCCAAAATGTCCCAAAATGTCCTAAAATATTCCAAAATATCCCAAATGTCCCTAAAATGTCCCCCAAATGTCCCCAAATATCCCAAATGTCCCAAAATGTCCCAAATGTCCCCCAAATATCCCAAAATGTCCCTAAAATTCCCTAAATGTCCCCAAAATGTCCCTAAAATTCCCTAAATATCCCTAAAATGTCCCAAAATTCCCCAAACGTCCCCAAAATGTCCCTAGAAATTCCCTAAATTTCCCAAAATATCCCAAAATGTCCCAAAATGTCCCCAAATATCCCAAAATGTCCCTAAAAATTCCCAAAATATCCCCAAAATGTCCCTAAAAATTCCCAAATATCCCTAAAAATGTCCCAAAATGTCCCCAAAATGTCCCTAAAAATTCCCTAAATTTCCCCAAAATGTCCCTAAATGTCCCCAAATATCCCAAAATGTCCCTAAAATGTCCCAAAATGTCCCAAACGTCCCAAAATGTCCCTAAATGTCCCCTAAAATGTCCCTAAATGTCCCTAAAATATCCCAAATGTCCCTAAAAATTCCCTAAATGTCCCCAAAATGTCCCTAAAAATTCCCAAATATCCCTAAAATGTCCCCAAAATGTCCCCAAAATGTCCCTAAAATTCTAAATATCCCTAAAATGTCCCAAACGTCCTAAATGTCCCCTAAAATGTCCCTAAATGTCCCTAAAATGTCCCAAAATGTCCCAAAACGTCCCAAAATGTCCCCAAATGTCCCCAAAATGTCCCTAAATGTCCCCAAATATCCCAAAATGTCCTTAAAAATTCCCTAAATGTCCCCAAAATGTCCCTAAAAATTCCCAAATATCCCTAAAAATGTCCCAAATTTTCCCCAAAACGTCCCCAAAAGGTCCCTAAAAATTCCCTAAATTTCCCCAAATGTCCCCAAATGTGCCCCAAACGTCCCAAAAATTCCTCAAAATGTCCCAAAATGTCCCCAAATATCCCAAAATATTTCCGAATATCCCTAAAAATGTCCCAAAATTTCCCCAAAATGTCCCCAAATATCCCCAAAATATCCCCAAATGTCCCCAAATATCCCAAAATGTCCCTAAAATGTCCCAAAATGTCCCCAAATATCCCTAAAAATTCCCAAAATGTCCCCAAAACGTCCCCAAAATGTCCCTAAAAATTCCCAAATATCCCTAAAAATATCCCTAAAATTTCCCTAAATTTCCCAAAACGTCCCCAAAACGTCCCTAAAAATTCCCCAAACGTCCCCAAAATGTCCCCAGGTGTCCCCAGCTGTCCTTGCTGTCCCCAGGGCCCCGATTTTGGGCGGTTTTACCCCAATTCTGTGCTGGTGACGGGCTCTGACCTGCTCTTCTTCTGGGTGGCGCGGATGGTCATGCTGGGCCAGCGGCTCACGGGACGCCTGCCCTTCTCACAGGTCACCAAAATGTGCCAAAAATGGCACCAGGGGTCAGCTGGGGTCAGCTGGGGTCAGCTGGGGTCAGCTGGGGTCAGCTGGGGTCATCAAAGGGTCATTAAGGGTCATAAAATGGCTCCAAAATGGCACCAAGTGGCCTCAAAATGTCACTAAGGGTCATCAAAGGGTCATTAAGGGTCATCAAAAGGTCATCAAAGGGTCATCTGGGGTCATCAAAAGGTCATTAAGGGTCATCAAAAGGTCATTAAGGGTCAGCAAAGGGTCATTATGGGTCATAAAATGGCACCAAAATGTCCCAAAAATGGCACCAGGGGTCAGCTGGGGTCACCTGGGGTCAGCTGGGGTCAGATAAGGGTCAGCAAAGGGTCACCAGCGGCTCACGGGACGCCTGCCCTTCTCACAGGTCACCAAAATGTGCCAAAAATGGCACCTGGGGTCAGCTGGGGTCAGATAGGGGTCATCAAAGGGTCATTAAGGGTCATCAAAAGGTCATTAAGGGTCATTAAGGGTCATCAAAGGGTCATTAAGGGTGAGAAAATGGCTCCAAAATGACCCGAAATGGCACCAAAAAGTCCCCAAAGTGTCAGCAAGGGTCACTAAAGGTCATCAAAGGGTCATTAAGGGTCATCAAATGGCACCAAAGGGTCACCAAATGTCACCAAGGGTCATCTGGGGTCATCAAAGGGTCATTCAGGGTCAGCAAATGGCACCAAAATGTCCCAAAAATGGCACCTGGGGTCAGCTGGGGTCACCAGGGGTCATCTGGGGTCATCAAAGGGTCATTAAGGGTCATCAAAGGGTCATTAAGGGTCAGGGTCAGCAAATGGCTCCAAAATGGCCCAAAATGGCACCAAATGGCATCAAATGGCACTAAGTGTCACCAGGTCATAGGGTCATCTAAGGGTCATCAAAGGGTCATTAAGGGTCATCAGGGGTCAGCAAAGGGTCATTAAGGGTCAGCAAATGGCTCCAAAGTGTCCCAAAAATGGCACCAGGGGTCATCTGGGGTCAGCAAAGGGTCATTAAGGGTCAGCAAATGGCACCAAAATGTCCCCAAAAGTGTCACCAAAGGTCACTAAGTGTCATCAAAGGGTCACTAAAGGGTCACTAAAGGTCATCAAAGGGTCATTAAGGGTCACTAAGGGTCAGCAAATGGCAACAAAGTGTCACCAGGGGTCATCAAAGGGTCAGCAAATGGCACCAAAATGGCCCCAAATGGCACCAAAATGGCACCAAATGGCACCAAAATGGCACCAAATGGCATCAAAGTGTCAGCAAGGGTCGCCAGGGGTCATCAAAGGGTCATTAAGGGTCACTAGGGGTCATCAAAGGGTCATTAGGGGTCAGTGAAGGTCATCTAAGGGTCATCAAATGTCCCCAGGTGTCCCCTGTGTCCCCTTTTCTGTGCCTGACCCTTTCCTGGGGATCCCCTCCCCAATTTTGGGGACCCCTGTCCCATTTTTGGGGTACCCAATCCCAATTTTTGGGGTTCCTGACCCAATTTTTGGGGTTCATTTCCCATTTTTTGTGTCCCCAATCCCATTTTTGGGGTCCCTGATCCCATTTTTGGGGTTCCCAATCTCATTTTTGGGGTTCCTGATCCCATTTTGGGGTCCTCAATTCCATTTTTGGGGTTCCCAATCCCAATTTTTGGGTTCCTTTTCCCAATTTGGGGGTCCCTTTCCCAATTTTGGGGTCCCCAATCCTATTTTTTGTTTCCCTACTCCCATTTTTGGGGTTCCCAATCTCATTTTTGGGGACCCCAATCCCATTTTTGGGGTCCCCAATCCCATTTTTGGGGTTCCTGATCCCATTTTTGGGGTCCTCAATTCCATTTTTGGGGTTCCCAATCTCATTTTTGGGGTTCCCGATCCCATTTTGGGGTCCCTGATCCCATTTTGGGGTCCCCAATCCCAATTTTTGGGGTCCCCTCCCCAATTTGGGGGTCCCTTTCCCAATTTTGGGGTCCCCAATCCCATTTTTTGTGTCCCTGATCCCATTTTTGGGGTCCTTGATCCCATTTTTGGGGTCCCCAATCCCAATTTTTGGGGTTCCTGACCCAATTTTTGGGGTTCATTTCCCATTTTTGTGTCCCCAATCCCATTTTTGGTGTCCCTGATCCCATTTTTGGGGTTCCCAATCTCATTTTTGGGGTTCCTGACCCAATTTTTGGGGTTCATTTCCCATTTTTGGGGTTCATTTCCATTTTTGGGTCCCCAATCCCATTTTTGGGGTCCTCAATCCACTTTCTGGTTCCTCTCCTCATTTTAGGGTCTTCTCCATTTTGAGTCCTCCCATTTTTGGGGTCCTGATCCCATTTTTGGTGTCCCCAATCCCATTTTTGGGGTCCCTAATCTCATTTTTGGGGTCCCTAATCCCAATTTTTGGGGTCCCTCCCATTTTTGGGGTTCCTGACCCATTTTTGGGTCGCTAATCCCATTTTGGGGTCCCCAATCCCATTTTTGTGTCCCTGATCCCATTTCTGGGTTCCAATCCCATTTTGGGGTTCCTGACCCAATTTTTGGGGTTCATTTCCTTTTGGGGTCCCCAATCCCATTTTTGTGTCTCTGATCCCATTTTTGGGGTCCTCAATCCCAATTTTGGGGTCCCAAATCCCAATTTTTGGGTTCCTTTTCCCATTTTTCGTGTCCTCAATCCCATTTTTGGGGTCCCCAATCCCATTTTTGGGTTCCCTTTCCCATTTTTCGTGTCCTCAATCCCATTTTTGGGGTCCCCCATCCCAATTTGGGGGTCCCAGAGTCCCCTGTGCCCCCCCAGGTCCTGCTGCACTCGCTGGTCCGGGATTCCCAAGGACGGAAAATGAGCAAATCTCTGGGGAATGTCATCGACCCCTGTGATGTCATCAGGGGAGCCACGCTCCAGGTAACCCCAAAAAATCCCCAAATTTAAAAAAAAAAAAACAAAAAATCAGTCCAAAAAATCCCAGAAAAAATCCCCCAAAATCCTGAAGAAATCCCTAAAAATCCCCCTAAAATCAAAAAATCCCCTAAAACCTAAAAATAAAAAAACCAACAAAATCACCCAGAAAATCTCCTAAAATAAAAAATCCCAAAATCCCCCCAAAAATTCCCCAAAATTTCCAAATTTCCAAACCTAAAAATCCCAAATAAAAAACAACAAAAAATTCCTCAAATCCCTGGGAAATGTCATCGACTCCTGTGATGTCATCAGGGAGCCACGCCCAGGTAACCCTAAAAATCCCAAAATTTAAAAAAAATCTCAAAATTTAAAAAAAAACCAAAAATCCTCAAAAAATCCTGAAAAAATCCCCCAAAAATCCCCTAAAAATCAAAAAATCCAAAAAAATCCCCAGAAATGCCCTAAAAATAAAAAAATCCCAAAAATCCCCCAAAATTCCCAAAAATCTCCAAATTCCCAAACCTAAAAAATCCCAAAAAACAAAACAAAAAAAATTCCCCAAATCCCTGGGAAATGTCATCGACCCCTGTGATGTCATCAGGGGAGCCACGCTCCAGGTAACCCCAAAAAAATCCCAAAATTTAAAAAAAAAACAAAAATCGTCCAAAAAATCCCAGAAAAATCCCCAAAAATCCTGAAAAATCCCCAAAAATCCCCCCAAAACAAAAATCAAAAAAATTCTCCAAAAAATCCCCCCAGAAATGCCCTAAAAATAAAAAAAATCCTCCAAAAAATCCCAAAAAAAATTCCCAAAAATTTCCAAATTCCCTAATCTAAAAAATGCCAAAAAAAAAAAAAAATCCCAAAAAAATCCCCAAATCTCTGGGGAACGTCATCGACCCCTGTGATGTCATCAGGGGAGCCACGCTCCAGGTAACCCCAAAAAATCCCCAAATTTAAAAAAAAACCCCAAAAAAATCGTCCAAAAAATCCCAGAAAAAATCCCCGAAAAAATCCTGAAAAAATCCCCCAAAAAATCCCCTAAAAATCAAAAAATCCCAAAAAATCCCTCTATAAATCAGAAAAAATCTCAACAAAATCACCCAAAAATCCCCTAAAATTGAAAAAATCCTCAAAAAATTCCCCAAAAATCCCCAAAAATCTCCAAATTCCCAAACCTAAAAATCCCAAAAACAAAAAAAAAAATCCCCAAAATTCATCTCTGGGAAATGTCATCGACCCCTGTGATGTCATCAGGGAGCCACGCTACAGGTAACCCCAAAAAATCCCAAAATTTAAAAAATCCCGAAAATCGTCCAAAAATCTCAGAATAAATCCCCCAAAAATCCTGAAAAATCCCCAAAAATGCCCCTAAAAATCAAAAAATTCTCCAAAAATCCCCCAGAAATGCCCTAAAAGTAAAAAAATCCTCCAAAAATCCCCAAAAAAATCCCCAAAAATTTCCAAATTCCCAAATCTAAAAATGCCAAAAACCAAAAAATCCCAAAAATCCCAAAAATCCCCTAAAAATAAAAAAATCCAAAAATCCCCCAAAAATCCCCTAAAATAAAAAATCCCAAAAATCCAAAAATCCCCCAAAAATCCAAATTAATCCTCAAAAAGATCACCCCAAAAATAAAAATTATTCCCCCAAAAAATCCCAAAAAATTCCAAAAAAAATCCCAAAAAATCCTCAAGAAAATCCCCCAAAAGACTCAAAAATTCCCCCAAAAATTCTCCAAAAAAATCCCCAAATTCCCCAACCCAAATCTCCCAAAAATCTCCCAAAAAATCCCAAATCTCTTCTGATTTTGGGGGATTTTAGGGTGATTTTGGTATGATTTTTGAGATTTTTGGGGGGATTTTTAAAGGGTGATTTTTAGCTGATTTTGGAATTTTTAGGGTGATTTTGTTCTGATTTTTGGGCTGATTCTCGGATTTTTTAGGGCTGATTTTTGGGCTGATTTGGGGTTTTTTGTTCTGATTTTTGGGCTGATTTTTGTTCTGATTTTGGGTTTTTTGGAGCTGATTTTGGGGTGATTTTGTTCTGATTTTTGGGCTGATTTGGGGTTTTTGTTCTGATTTTTTGGCTGATTTTGGGTTGATTTTGGCTGATTTTTGGCTGATTTAGGGATTTTTAGGGATTTTAGGCTGATTTTGGGGTGATTTTGTTCTGATTTTTAGGATGATTTTGACTGATTTTGAGGTTTTTGGGGTATTTGTTCTGATTTTTGGGCTGATTTGGGGTTTTTTTGTTCTGATTCTTTGGCCGATTTTTGTCCTGATTTTGGGGTTTTTTAGGGTGAATTTTGGGCTGATTTTTGTTCTGATTTTGGGATTTTTTAGGGTGATATTTGGGCTGATTTTGGGGTGATTTTGTTCTGATTTTTAGGATGATTTTTTGACTGATTTTGAGGTTTTTCGGGGTGATTTTATTCTGATTTTTTGGCTGATTTTGGGGTTTTTTTGGGCTGTTTTTTGGGCTGATTTTGGTTTTTTTTGTTCTGATTCTTTGGCTGATTTTGGGGTTTTTGGCTGATTTTGGCTGATTTTGTTCTGATTTTGGGATTTTTAGGGTGATTTTAGGCTGATTTGGGCTAATTTTGGGTTGATTTTGGGCTGATTTTTGTTCTGATTTTGGATTTTAATGGTGATTTTGGGCTGATTTTGGGCTAATTTTGGGGGTTTTGGGCTGATTTTTGGGCTGATTTGGGGTTTTTGGGCTGATTTTGGGCTGATTTTGGGCTGATTTTTGGGTTGATTTTAGGCTGATTTTGGATTTTTGGGCTGATTTTGGTTTTTTCTCCCCAGGAGCTGCAGGAGAAGCTCCAGAGTCGAACCCTGGACCCGCAGGAGCTGAAGGTGGCCCAGGAGGGGCAGGTGGGACCCCAAAAACCCCAAAAACCCCAAAACCCCCAAAAACCCCAAAACCCCCCAAAAAACCCTAAAATCCAAAAAACCCCAAAACCCCAAAAACCCCAAAACCCCCAAAAACCCAAAACCCCCAAAAACTCCAAAACACCCAAAAAATCCCAACCCCCCAAAAACCCCCCAAAAATGACCCTGAATCAACCCTTGACCTCCCAAAATTCCCTCCTGACCCCCCAAATTCCCTCCTGACCCCCCAAATTCCTCCTGACTCCCCCAAATTCCCTCCTGACCCCCAAAATTCCTCCTGACTCCCCCAAATTCCTCCTGACCCCCAAAATTCCCCTGACCCTCCCAAAAACCCAAAACCCCCAAAAATGACCCTGAATCAACCCCTGACCCCCAAAATTCCTCCTGACCCCCCAAATTCCTCCCTGACCCCCAAAATTCCCTCCTGATCCCCAAAATTCCCCCGACCCACCAAAAACCTCCAAACCCCCAAAAATGACCCTGAATCAACCCCTGACCCCCCAAAATTCCCTCCTGATCCCCCAAATTTCCTCCTGACCCCCCAAATTTCCCCCTGACCCCCAAAATTCCTCTGACCCCCTAAAATTCCCCCGACCCACAAAATTCCCTCCTGAGCCCCCAAAATTCTCCTCCTGACCCCTAAAATTCCCTCCTGAGCCCCAAAATTTCCCCTGATCCCCAAAATTCCCTCCTGACCTCCAAAATTTCCTCCTGATCCCCAAAATTTCCCCTGACCCCCCAAATTTCCCTCCTGACCCCAAATTTCCTCCTGACCCCCAAAATTCCCTCCTGACCCCCCAAATTTCCCTCCTGACCACCCAAAATTCCCTCCTGACCCCCCAAAAATTCCCTTCTGATCCCCCAAATTTTCCCCCTGACCCCCAAAATTCCTCCCCTGACCCCCCAAATTCTCCCCTGACCCCCAAAATTTCCCCCTGACCCCCCAAAATTCCCTCCCTGACCCCCAAAATTTCCCCCTGACCCCCAAATTCTCCCCTGACCCCCAAAATTTCCCCTGACCCCCAAAATTTCCCCCTGACCCCCCAAAATTCCCCTGACCCCCCAAAAAACCCCAAAACCCCCCAAAATGACCCTGAATCAACCCCTGACTTCCCAAAATTCCCCCTGACCCCCCAAAATTCCCTCCTGACCCCTCAAATTTCCCCCTAATGCCCAAATTTCCTCCTGACCCCCCAAATTTCCCCCAGAGGTTGCAGTTCCCCCAGGGGATCCCCGAGTGCGGCGCCGACGCCCTGAGGTTGGCCCTGAGCACCCACAACGTGCAAGGTGAGACCCCAAAATGCCAAAACCAGCCCAAAATCGGCCCAAAGTCACCCCAAAATCGGCCCCAAAATCACACAGAAATCAGTCTAAAATTCACGCAAAAATCAGCCCAAAATCACACAAAATTTACACAAAATCACACAAAAATCAGCCCAAAATCGGCCCAGAATCAGCCCAAAATTCACACAGAAATCAGCCCAAAATTCACACAAAAATCACACAAAAATCAGCCCAAAATCAGCCCAAAAATCAGCCCAAAATCGGCCCAAAATCACACAGAAATCAGCCCAAAATTCACACAGAAATCAGCCCAAAATCGGCCCAAAATCGGCCCAAAGTCACCCCAAAAATCAGCCCAGAATCAGCCCAAAATCACACAAAATCACCCCAAAAAGGTCCCAAAAATCAGCCAGAAATTATCCCAAAATCACACAAAAATCACACAAAATTCAGCCCAAAATCACCCCAAAAAGGTCCCAAAAATCAGCCAGAAATTGTCCCAAAGTCAGCCACAAAATCATTCCAAAATCATACAAAAATCACACAAAATTCAGCCCAGAATCACCTCAAAATCACACAAAAATGACACAAAAATCACACAAAAATCAGCCCAAAATCAGCCCAAAAATCAGCCCAGAATCACACAAAAATCAACCCAAAAATCAGCCCAAAATCACAGAAAAATCACACAAAATTTAGCCCAAAATCACACAAAAGTCAGCCCAAAATCACACAAAAATCAGCCCAAAAATCAGCCCAAAATCAGCCCAAAATCACACAAAAATCAGCCCAAAATCGGCCCAAAATCACACAAAAATCACACAAAATTCACACAAAAATCAGCCCAAAATCACACAAAAATCAGCCCAAAAATCAGCCCAAAATCAGCCCAAAATCACACAAAAATCAGCCCAAAATCGGCCCAAAATCACACAAAAATCAGCCCAAAATCAGCCCAAAATCGCCCAAAATCACACAAAAATCAGCCCAAAATTCACACAAAAATCTGCCTAAAATCACACAGAAATCAGCCCAAAATCACACAAAAATCACACAAAATTCAGCCCAAAATCACACAAAAATCAGCTCAAAATCACACAAAATCGCACAAAAATCAGTCCAGAATCACACAAAAATTACACAAAAATCAGCCCAAAAATCACATATAATTCACACAAAAATTAACCCCAAATTAGACCAAAAATCACACAAAAATGAGCCCAAAATCACACAAAAATCAGCTCAAAATCACAGAAAAATCACACAAAAATCAGCCCCAAAAGCAACCCAAAATCACACAAAATTCACGCAGAAATCAGCCCAAAAATCACAGAAAATTCACACAAAAATCAGCTCAAAATCACAGAAAAATCACACAAAATCACCCCAAAATCACACAAAATCACACAAAAATCACCCCAAAATCACACAAAAATCACACAAAAATCAGCCCCAAAATCACACAAAAATCACACAAAAATCAGCCCAAAATCACACAAAAATCACACAAAAATCAGCCCAAAATCGGCTCAAAATCACACAAAAATCAGCCCAAAAATCACAGAAAAATCACACAAAAATCAGCCCAAAAATCACAGAAAAATCACACAAAAATCAGCCCCAAAATCACACAAAAATCAGATCAAAATCAAACAAAAATCAGCCCCAAATCCACCCAAAATGAAACAAAATTTACACAAAAATCACCCCAAAAAACCGAAAATCACACAAAAATCACACAAAAATCACACAAAAATCAGCCCCAAAATCAACCCAAAATCACAGAAAAATCACACAAAAATCACACAAAAATCACACAAAAATCACACAAAAATCACACAAAAATCACACAAAAATCACATTAAAATGCCCCCAAAAAAACCCAAAAATCCCCAAAAATCCCCCAAATCCCCGGGACCGTGGCCAGGGTGGGCACTGGGAGCACTGGGAGCACTGGGAGGGGTTTGAGGATTTTGGGGATTTTTTTGGGGGGTTCCCTGAGGCCGAATTTGCCCCCCCAGGCCCCGAAATCCGGGTGGGCGTGGCCTCGGTGCTGACTCAGCGCCGCTTCTGCAACAAGGTCTGGAACGGGGTGGGCTTCGTGCTGAGGGCCCTGCAGGGGGAGGGGGGCGCCCCAAAAACGGCCCCCGAGGAGGTGAGACCCCCAAAAATCCGAAATTACCCAAAAATATCCCAAAAACAAAAAAAACCCAAAAAAACCCCCAAAAATATCCTAAAAACCAAAAAAATAACCCCAAAAATACCCCAAAAACGGCCCCAAAAATATCCCAAAACGGCCCCCGAGGAGGTGAGACCCCCAAAAATCCGAAAATATCCTAAAGTATCCCAAAAACCCCAAAAAAACCCCAAAAAAACCCCCAAAAATATCCTAAAATAACCCAAAAATATCCCAAAATATCCGAAAAACACCCCAAAATATCTCAAAATATCCTAAAACCCAAAAATATCCCAAAAACCCAAAAATATCCTAAAAATATCCCAAAAATATCCCAAAAACCCAAAAATATCCCAAAAATATCCTGAAAATATCTCAAAAGAACCCCTAAAGTATCCCAAAGATATCCCAAAATCAACCCAAAAATATCCAATAATATCCCAAAATACCCCAAAAACGGCCCCCGAGGAGGTGAGAGCCCCAAAAATCCGAAAATATCCTAAAGTATCCAAAAACCCAAAAATATCCCCAAAATATCCTAAAACCCAAAAAAAACCCCCAAAAATATCCTAAAAACCCAAAAAACATCCCCAAAAATATTCCAAAAATATCCCAAAACCCAAAAATATCCTAAAACAAAAAAAAACCAAAAATATCCCAAAAATATCCCCAAAAATATTTAAAAATATCTAAAATAACCCCAAAAATATCCCCAAAAACGGCCCCTGGAACCCCAAAAACGGCCCCTCGAGGAGGTGAGAGCCCCAAAATCCGAAATTACCCAAAAATATCCCTAAAAATACCCCAAAAACAGCCCCAAAAATATCCCCAAAAACAGCCCCAGGAACCCCAAAAACGGCCCCCGAGGAGGTGAGACCCCCAAAAAACCGAAATTACCCAAAATATCCAAAAAACCCCAAAATATCCCCAAAAATACCTGAAATAACCCCAAAAATACCCCAAAACCGGCCCCAAAAATATCCCAAAAACGGCCCCCGAGGAGGTGAGAGCCCCAAAAAACCGAAAATATCCTAAATATCCCAAAAACAAAAATATCCCAAAAATATCTCCAAAAATACCTAAAATGTCCCAAAAAATAGCTAAAAATACCTAAAAATAACCCCAAAAATATCCCAAAAAAAATCCCAAAAATATCCCAAAAATGGCCCCCGAGGAGGTGAGACCCCCAAAAAACCGAAAATATCCCAAAGTATCCCAAAAACCCCAAAAATATACCAAAAATATCCTAAAAATACCTAAAATAACCCCAAAAATACCCCCAAAAGCCCAAAAAATATCCCAAAAAATATCCCAAAAATATCCCAAAAATATCCCCAAAAACCAAAAATATCCTAAAAACCCAAAAATATTCAAAAAATATCCTAAAAATATCCCAAAAATATCCCAAAAACCCAGAAATATCCCAAAAATATCCCAAAAATGGCCCCTGAGGGGGTGGGACCCCAAAAAACCTAAAAATATCCCAAAAATATCCCAAAATATCCCAAAAATATCCCAAAAACCCAAAAGCATCTCAAAAATATCCCAAAATATCCCAAAAACGGCCCCCGAGGAGGTGAGAGACCCTCCCAATCCCCAAATCCCCATTTTTCACCCCAAATTCACATTTTTCACCCCAAAATCCCCATTTTCCCCCATTTTTTCCAGTTTTTCCCCAATTTTTTTCCCAAAATCCCCATTTTTTATTCCCCAAATTCCTCATTTTTCACCCCAAAATTCCCATTTTCCCCCATTTTTTCGCAGTTTTTCCCCATTTTTTCCCCATTTTTCTCCATTTTTCACCCCAAAATTCCCATTTATTCCACATTTATTCCCCATTTTTTCCCCATTTTTCCCCATTTTCTCCCCAAATTTCCCATTTTTTATTCCCCAAATCCCCATTTTTTCCCAAAATCCCCGTTTTTCACCCCAAAATTCCCATTTTTCCCCAATTTTTCCAGTTTTTCCCCATTTTTTCCCCGTTTTTCCCCATTTTCTCCCCAAAATTCCAATTTTTTTCTCAATTTTTTCCCATTTTTCCCCACTTTTCCCCATTTTCCCCCCATTTTTCCCCCATTTTTCACCCCAAATTTTCAATTTTACCCCGAATTTCCCATTTTTTCCCATTTTTTCCCAAATTCCCCATTTTTCACCCCCAAAATTCCAATTTTTTCCCTATTTTTCCCATTTTTCTCCATTTTTCTTCATTTTCCCCATTTTTCCCATTTTCTCCCCAAATTTCCCATTTTTTTCCCTGTTTTTCCCCATTTTTTCCCAAAATCCCCATTTTTCACCCCAAATTCCCCATTTTCCCCCATTATTCCCCATTTTTCTCCATTTTCCATTTTTTCCCCATTTTTCCCTCATTTTTCCCCCATTTTTCTCCATTTTTCTTCATTTTTCCCCATTTTTCCCATTTTCTCCCCAAATTTCCCATTTTTTATTCCCCAAATCCCCATTTTTTCCCAAAATCCCCATTTTTCACCCCAAATTCCCCATTTTCCCCCATTATTCCCCATTTTTCTCCATTTATTTTCCATTTTTCCCCATTTTTCCCCCATTTTCCCCCATTTTTCTCCATTTTTCTTCATTTTTCCCCATTTTTCTCCATTTTTTCCCCAAATTTCCCATTTTTTCCTATTTTTTCCCCATTTTTTCCCAAAATCCCCATTTTTCACCCCAAATTCCCCATTTTCCCCCATTATTCCCCATTTTTCTCCATTTATTTTCCATTTTTCCCCATTTTTCCCCCATTTTCCCCCATTTTTCCCCATTTTTCCCCAATTTTTCCCCATTTTTCTCCATTTTTCCCCAAATTTCCCATTTTTTCCCTGTTTTTCCCCATTTTTCCCAAAATTCCCATTTTTCACCCCAAATTCCCCATTTTCCCCCTTTATTTCCCATTTTTCCCCCATTTTTCCCCCCCATTTTTCCCCACATTTTCCCCATTTTTCCCCAATTTTTCCCCATTTTTCTCCGTTTTTCTCCCCAAGTTTCCCATTTTTTATTCCCCAAATCCCCATTTTTTCCCCAAAATCCCCGTTTTTCACCCCAAATTTCCCCCAGGTGTCCCCGGGGCGCCCCTGGACCGCTGGGTCTGTCCCTGACCCGAGACCCTCCCCAGTCCCCAAATTCCCATTTTTCACCCCAAAATTCCCAATTTTTCCCCATTTTTCCCATTTTTTCCCCAGTTTTTCCCCATTTTTTCCCCAAAATCCCCATTTTTCACCCCCAAATTCCCCATTTTCCCCCCATTTTTCTCCATTTATTTTCCATTTTTCCCCCATTTTTCCCCCATTTTCCCCCCATTTTTCTCCATTTTTCTTCATTTTTCCCCCATTTTTCTCCATTTTTTCCCCAAATTTCCTGTTTTTTACTCCCCAAATCCCCATTTTTTCTGCAAAATCCCCATTTTTCACCCCAAATTCCCCATTTTCCCTCCATTATTCCCCATTTTTCTCCATTTATTTTCCATTTTTTCCCCATTTTTCCCCCATTTTCCCCCCCATTTTTTCCCCCATTTTCCCCCCATTTTCCCCCATTTTTCCCATTTTTTCCCCATTTTTCCCCAAATTTCCCATTTTTCCCCATTTTTCCCAAAATCCCCGCTTTTCACCCCAAATTCCCCCAGGTGTCCCCGGGGCGCCCCTGGACCGCTGGGTCTGTCCCCTGACCTGAGACCCCTCCCCCAATCCCAAATTCCCATTTTTCACCCCAAAATTCCCATTTTTCCCCATTTTTCCCAAAGTCCCACTTTTCACCCCAAAATTACCATTTTTTCATCATTTTTTCCCCATTTTTTCCACATTTTTCCCCATTTTCTCCCAAAATCCCCATTTTTTTCCTCATTTTTTCCCCATTTTTCCCCATTTTTCCCCATTTTCTCCCCAAAATCCCATTTTTTTCCCCATTTTTCCCAAAATCCCCATTTTTCACCCCAAATTTTCAATTTTTACCCCAAATTTCCCATTTTTCCCATTTTTTCCCAAAATCCCCGTTTTTCACCCCAAATTTTCCCCCAGGTGTCCCCGGGGGCGCCCCTGGACCGCTGGGTCTGTCCCTGCCCTGAGACCCCTCCCCAGTCCCCAAATTCCCATTTTTCACCCCAAAATTCCCATTTTTTCCCCATTTTTTCCCAAAATCCCCATTTTTCACCCCAAATTCCCCATTTCCCCCATTATTCCCCATTTTTCTCCATTTATTTTCTATTTTTTCCCCATTTTCCCCCATTTTTCCCCATTTTCCCCATTTCTCCCCATTCTCTCCCCATTTTCTCCCCAAAATCCCATTTTTTTCCCCTTTTTCCCAAAATTCCCATTTTTCACCCCAAATTCCCCATTCCCCCTTTATTCCCCATTTTTCTCCATTTATTTTCCATTTTTCCCCATTTTCCCCCTTTATTCCTCATTTGTCCCCATTTTTCCCCATTTTTCCCACATTTTCCCCCATTTTCCCCCATTTTTCCCCATTTTTCCCCATTTTTCTCCATTTTCTCCCCAAATTTCCCATTTTTTATTCCCCAAATCCCCATTTTTTCCCAAAATCCCCGTTTTTCACCCCAAATTCCCCCAGGTGTCCCCGGGGCGCCCCTGGACCGCCTGGGTCTGTCCCTGACCTGAGACCCCTCCCCAGTCCCCAAATTCCCATTTTTCACCCCAAAATTCCCATTTTTTCCCCATTTTTCCCCATTTTCTCCCCAAATCCCCATTTTTTCCCCCATTTTTCCCCAAAATCCCCATTTTTCACCCCAAATTCCCCATTTTCCCCCATTATTCCCATTTTTCTCCATTTATTTTCCATTTTTTCCCATTTTTCCCCCATTTTCCCCCATTTTTTCCCCCATTTCCCCATTTTCCCCCATTTTTTCCCCATTTTTCCCATTTTTTCCCCAAATTTCCCATTTTTCCCCATTTTTTCCCAAAATCCTGCTTTTCACCCCAAATTTCCCCAGGTGTCCCCGGGGCGCCCCTGGACCGCTGGGTCTGTCCCTGACCTGAGACCCCTCCCCAATCCCAAATTCCCATTTTTCACCCCAAAATTCCCATTTTTCCCCATTTTTTCCCAAAATCCCCATTTTTCACCCCAAATTCCCCATTTCCCCCTTTATTCCCCATTTTTCTCCATTTATTTTCCATTTTTTCCCCATTTTTCCCCCCATTTTCCCCCATTTTTCCCCATTTTTTCCCCATTTTCTCCCCAAATTTCCCATTTTTTATTCCCCAAATCCCCATTTTTTTCCCAAAATCCCCGTTTTTCACCCCAAATTTCCCCCCAGGTGTCCCCGGGGGCGCCCCTGGACCGCTGGGCTCTCTCCCGTTTGGCCGCCGCCGCCGCTTCCGTCTACGACCACCTGGGGGCGCTGCAGGTGCCGGGAGCGGCGGGAGCCGTGCAGAGCTTCTGGCTCAGGGATTTCTGCGACGTTTATCTGGTAAGGACATCCCAAAAATATCCCAAAAATATCCTGAAAATATCCTAAAAATGTCCCAAAATTATCCCAAAAATATCACAAAATTATCCCAAAAATATCCTGAAAATATCCCAAAATAATCCCAAAAATATCCCCAAAATCAGCCCCATGCAGAGCTTCTGGCTCAGGGATTTCTGTGATGTTTATCTGGTAAGGACACCCCAAAATAGTCCCAAAAATATCCCAGAAACATCCCAAAAATATCCCAGAAACATCCCAAAAATATCCCAAAAATATCCCAAAAATGTCCCAAAATTATCCCAAAAATATCCTGAAAATATCCTAAAATAATCCCAAAAATATCTCAGAAATATCCCAAAATAATTCCCATAAACATCCCAAAATCACCTCAAAAATATCCCAAAAATATCCCAAAATAATCCCCAAAATCAGCCCCGTGCAGAGCTTCTGGCTCAGGGATTTCTGCGATGTTTATCTGGTAAGGACACCCCAAAATCACCCCAAAAATGTCCCGAAAATATCCCAAAAATGTCCCAAAAATATCCTAAAATAATCCCAAAAATATCTCAGAAATATCCCAAAATAATTCCCATAAACATCCCAAAATCACCTCAAAAATATCCCAAAAATATCCCAAATATATCCCAGAAACATCCCAAAAATATCCCAAAATCACCCCAAAAATATCCCAAAATTATCCCAAAAATATCTCAGAAATATCCAAAATAATTCCCATAAACATCCCAAAATAATACCCATAAACATCACGAAATCAGCCCCTTGCAGAGCTTCTGGCTCAGGGATTTCTGCGATGTTTATCTGGTAAGGACGTCCCAAAATAATCCCAAAATCACCCAAAAAATATCCCAAAATCACCCCAAAAATATCCTGAAAATATCCAAAAAATATCCCAAAAATATCTCAGAAATATCCCAAAATAATCTCAAAAATATCCTGAAAATATCCTAAAATAATCCCAAAAATATCCTGAAAATATCCTAAAATAATCCCAAAAATATCTCAGAAATATTCCAAAATAATTCCAAAAACACCCAAAATCATCCCAAAAATATCCCAAAAATATCCTGAAAATATCCCAAAAAAACCTCAGAAACATCTCAAAAATATCCCAGAAACATCCCAAAAATATCCCAAAAATATCCTGAAAATATCCCAAAATAATCCCCAAAATCAGCCCCGTGCAGAGCTTCTGGCTCAGGGATTTCTGTGATGTTTATCTGGTAAGGACATCCCAAAATAGTCCCAAAAATATCCCAAAATCACCCCAAAAATATCCTGAAAATATCCTAAAATAATCCCAAAAATATCTCAGAAATATCCCAAAATAATTCCCATAAACATCCCAAAATCACCTCAAAAATATCCCAAAAATATCCCAAATATATCCCAGAAATATCCCAAAAATATCCCAAAATAATCCCAAAAATATCCTGAAAATATTCCAAAAATATCCCAAAAATATCCCAAAAATATCCCAAAAATATCCCAAAATAATCCCAAAATAATCCCAGAAATATTCAAAAAATTGCCTAAAAAACATCCCAAAATAATCCCAAAATAATCCTAAAATCACCCCTGAAGTATCCCAAAGTCATCCCAAATATATCCCAAAAATATCCCAGAAATATTCCAAAATAATCCCAAAAATATTCCAAAAATACCCCAAAAATATCCCAAAAATATCCCAAAAATATCCCAAAAATGTCCCAAAATTATCCCAAAAATATCCCAAAAATGTCCCAAAAATATTCCAAAAATGTCCCAAAAATATCCCAAAAATATTCCAAAATTATCCCAGAAACATCCTAAAATCATCCCAAAAATGTCCCAAAAATATTCAAAAAACCATCCCAAAAATATCCCAAAGTCACCCCAAAAAATTACAAAAATCACAAAAATCACCCCAAAAATATCCCAAAAATATCCCAAAAATGGGGTTTTTTTCCCAATTTTGGGGTTTTTTTCCCCAATTTTGGGGTTTTTTCCCCAATTTTGGGGTTTTTCACCCCAAATCTCATTTCCTGTCCCAATTTCAGGGATTTCTCTCCCAATTTTGGATTTTTTTCCCCAATTTTGGGATTTTTTCCCAATTTTGGGTTTTCTCACCCCAAATCTCATTTCCTGTCCCAATTTCAGGGATTTCTCTCCCAATTTTGGATTTTTTTACCCCCATTTTTGGGTTTTTTCCCCCATTTCGGGTTTTCTCACCCCAAATCTCATTTCCCATTTTCAGGAGGTGTGCAAGGCATCCCTGCAGAGCCCCGCCCTGCGCCCCTCGGCCCTGCCCACCCTGCTGCCCCAATTTTGAGGTTTTTTTCCCCAGTTTTGGGGTTTTTACCCAATTTTGCTTTTTCTCACCCCAAATCTCATTTCCTGTCCTCATTTCACGGTTTTTTTTTCCAAATTTCAGGTTTTCTCTCCCAATTTTGGATTTTTTTCCCCAATTTTGGGGTTTTTCCCCCAATTTTGGGTTTTCTCACCCCAAATCCCATTTCCTGTCCCAATTTTAGGGATTTTTTTCCCAGTTTTGGAGTTTTTTTGTCCAAATTTCAGGGGGTTTTTCCCCAATTTTGGGTTTTTTCCCCAATTCTGGGGTTTTTTCCCCAATTTCGGTTTTTCACCCCAAATCTCATTTCCCATTTTCAGGAGGTGTGCAAGGCGTCCCTGCTCTCCCAATTTCGGGGTTTTTTTACCCCAATTTCAGGTTTTGTTTCCCAATTTTGGATTTTTTTCCCCAATTTCGGGTTTTTTCCCCAATTTCGGGTTTTCTCACCCCAAATCCCATTTCCTGTCCCAATTTCAGGGATTTTTTCCCAGTTTTGGAGTTTTTTTGTCCCAATTTCAGGGGTTTTCCCCAATTTCAGGGGGTTTTTCCCCAATTTTGGGGTTTTTTTCCTCAATTTTGGGTTTTCTCACCCCAAATCCCATTTCCTGTGCCAATTTCAGTGTTTTTTCTCCCCAATTTTGGGTTTTTTCACCCCAAATCTCCTTTCCTGTCCCAATTTCACGGTTTTTTTCCCCAGTTTCAGGTTTTCTCTCCCAATTTTGGGGTTTTTTCCCCAATTTTGGGTTTTCTCACCCCAAATCTCATTTCCTGTCCCAATTTCAGTGTTTTTTCTCACCAATTTTGGGTTTTTTCCCCAATTTTGAGGTTTTTTTCTCCCCAATTTTGGGTTTTTTCACCCCAAATCTCATTTCCTTTCCCAATTTCAGGGATTTTTTTCACCCCAATTTTGGGGATTTTTTTCCAATTTTGGTTTTTTCACCCCAAATCCCATTTCCTGTCTCAATTTTTGGGTTTTTTTTTCCCAATTTCGGGTTTTCTCACCCCAAATCTCATTTCCTGTCCTCATTTCACGGTTTTTTTTCCCAAATTTCAGGTTTTCTCTCCCAATTTTGGATTTTTTTCCCCAATTTTGGGGTTTTTTCCCAATTTTGGGTTTTTTCACCCCAAATCTCATTTCCTGTCCCAATTTCAGGGTTTTTTCCCACTTTCAGGGTTTCTCTCCCATTTTTGGGGATTTTTACCCAATTTTGGGTTTTTTCACTCCAAATCCCATTTCCTGTCCCAATTTCAGGTGTTTCTCTCCCAAATTTCAGGGTTTTTCTCTCCCAATTTTAGGGGTTTCTCTCCCACTTTTGGATTTTTTTCCCCAATTCTGGGGGTTTTTTCCCCAATTTTGGCTTTTCTCACCCCAAATCTCATTTCCTGTCCCAATTTCAGGGATTTTTTTTTTCCCAATTTTGGCTTTTCTCACCCCAAATCTCATTTCCTGTCCCAATTTCACGGGTTTTTTCCCAATTTCAGGTTTTTTCTCCCAATTTTGGGGTTTTTTTTCCCCAATTTTGGGGTTTTTTCCCCAATTCTGGGGGTTTTTTCCCAAATTTTGGGTTTTCTCACCCCAAATCTCATTTCCTGTCCCAATTTCAGGGTTTTTTTTTTCCCAATTTCGGGATTTTTCACCCCAAATCTCATTTCCTGTCCCAATTTCAGGGATTTTTTCCCCAATTTGGGTTTTTTCCCCAGTTTCGGGTTTTCTCACCCCAAATCTCATTTCCCATTTTCAGGAGGTGTGCAAGGCGTCCCTGCAGAGCCCCGCCCTGCGCCCCTCGGCCCTGCCCACCCTGCTGCCCCAATTTTGGGTTTTTTTCCCCATTTTTGGGATTTTTTTCCCCAATTTCGGGTTTTTTCACCCCAAATCCCATTTCCTGTCCCAATTTCAGGTGTTTCTCTCCCAAATTTCAGGGTTTCTCTCCCAATTTCAGGGTTTCTCACACATTTTTGGGGTTTTTTCCCCAATTTTGGCTTTTCTCACACCAAATCTCATTTTCTGTCCCAATTTCAGGGATTTTTTTTCCCCCCAATTTTGGATTTTTTTACCCCCATTTTTGGGTTTTTTTCCCCAATTTTGGGTTTTTTCACCCCAAATCTCATTTCCCATTTCCAGGAGGTGTGCAAGGCGTCCCTGCAGAGCTTCCCGCTCTGGCGCCCCCCCCTCGGCCCTGCCCACCCTGCTGCCCCAATTTTGGGGTTTTTTCCCCAATTTTGGGTTTTTTCCCAATTTTGGGTTTTTCTCACCCAAATCTCATTTCCTGTCCCAATTTCAGGGATTTTTTCCTGAATTTCAGGTTTTCTCTCCCAATTTTGGGGTTTTTTTCCCAATTTTGGGGTTTTTTTCCCCAATTTTGGGGTTTTTTCCCCAATTTTGGGTTTTTTCCCCCCAAATCCCATTTCATGTCCCAATTTCAGGGATTTTTTCCCCAATTTCAGGGGTTTCTTTCCCAATTTTGGGGGTTTTTTCCCCAATTTCAGGGGTTTTTTCCCCAATTTCAGGGGTTTCTTTCCCAATTTTGGGGTTTTTTTCCCCAATTTCAGGGGTTTTTCCCCAATTCGAGTTTTCTCATCCCAATCCCATTTCCAGGAGGTGTGCAAGGCATCCCTGCAGACCCCCGCCCTGTGCCCCTCGGCCCTGCCCGCCCTGCTGCCCCAATTTTGGGGTTTTTTCCCCAATTTTGGGTTTTCTCACCCCAAATCTCATTTCCTGTCCCAATTTCGGGGTTTTTTTACCCCAATTTCAGGTTTTCTCTCCCAATTTTGGATTTTTTTCCCCAATTCTGGGGGTTTTTTCCCCAATTTTGGCTTTTCTCACCCCAAATCTCATTTCCTGTCCCAATTTCAGGGATTTTTTCCTGAATTTCAGGTTTTCTCTCCCAATTTTGGGTTTTTTTCCCCAATTTTGGGATTTTTTCCCCAATTTTGGGTTTTTTCACCCCAAATCTCATTTCCTGTCCCAATTTCAGGGATTTTTTCCCCAATTCTGGGGTTTTTTCCCCAATTTTGGCTTTTTTCACCCCAAATCTCATTTTCCATTTCCAGGAGGTGTGCAAGGCGTCCCTGCAGAGCCCCGCCCTGCGCCCCTCGGCCCTGCCCACCCTGCTGGCCTGTGCTGAGCTGGGGCTGCGCCTCTGGCTCCCCTTCGCCCCCCTTCGTGGCCGAGGAGCTCTGGCAGCGCCTGCCCCGCTGCCTTCTCGCCCCCCCACCCTCTGCAGGGCCCTCTTCCCGACCCCCAGAAACTGGTGAGACCCGGGGGGTTTGGGGGGTCCTAAAGGGATTTGGGGGATCCTGGAGGGGTTTTGGGGAGGTTTGAGGGTCCTGGGGGTCCTGGGGACAATTTGGGGGATTTGGGGGTCTTGGAGGGGTTTAGGGGGATTTGGGGGGTCCTGGGGGGTTTGGGGGGGATTTGGGGGTCTTGGGGGATTTGGGGGATCCTGGAGGGATTTGGGGGGTCTTGGGGGATTTGGGGGATCTGGGGGGTTTTGGGGAGGTTTGGGGGTCCTGGAGGGGTTTGGGGAATTTGGGGAATCCTGGGGGGTTTGGGGGATTTGAGGGTCCTGGGGGGCCCTGGGGACAATTTGGGGGATCTGGGGGATCCTGGTGGGGTCTGGGGGATTTGGGGGTCCTGGGGGGCCCTGGGGACAATTTGGGGGATTTGGTGGGTCCTAAAGGGATTTGGGGGGATCCTGGAGGGGTTTTGGGGGATTTGGGGGTCCTGGGGGTTCTAGGGAGACAATTTGGGGGGGTTCTGGAGGGGTTTGGGGGTTTTGGGGAGGTTTGAGGGGTCCTGGGGGTCCTGGGGACAATTTGGGGTGGTCCTGGAGGGTTTGGGGGGATTTGAGGGGTCCTGGAGGGGTTTGAGGGGATTTTGGGGAGATTTGGGAGGATCTGGGGGGATTTGAGGATTTTGGGGAGGTTTGAGGGTCCTGGGGGTTTGGGGGATTTGGGGGATCCTGGAGGGATTTGGGGGGTTTTGGGGAATTTGGGGGTCTTGGGGGATTTGGGGGGTCTTGGAGGGTTTGGGGGATTTGGGGGGTCTTGGGGGGATTTGGGGGGTCTTGGAGGGGTTTGAGGGATTTTGGGAGATTTGGGGGGATCTGGGGGTTTTGGGGAGCTTTGAGGGGTCCTGGGGGTTCTGGGTACAATTTGGGGGATTTGGGGGTCTTGGAGGGATTTGGGGGGTTTGGGGGGATTTGGGGGGTCCTGGAGGGGTTTGAGGGATTTTTGGGAGATTTGGGGAGGATCTGGGGGGTTTGGGGAGGTTTTAGGGTCCTGGAGGGGTTTGGGGGATTTAAAGGCTCTTGGGGGATTTGGGGGGTCCTGGAGGGGTTTTGGGGAGGTTTGAGGGGTCCTGGGGGTTCTGGGGACAATTTGGGGAGATTTGGGGGTCCTGGAGGGCTTTGGGGAGATTTTGGGGAGATTCGGGGGGATCTGGGGGAATGGGGCGATTTTGGGGAGGTTTGAGGGTCCTGGGGTGTCCTGGGGGCAGTTTGGGGGGGATTTGGGGTGGGTTTGGGGGATTTAGGGGTCCTGGGGGAATTTGAGGTGTCTGGGTGGCTTTGGGTGCATTTGGGGGGTCCTGGAAGGTTCTGGAAGTGTCTGAGGGGGAATTTTGATGAGTCCCTGGGTGACTTTGGGGGGTCTGATCCCCATCTCCCCTCCCCCATCTCCCTCTCCCCCCTCCCCCTCCCAGGCTCACTGGCGCGACCAGCGCTGGAGGCTGCAGGTGGCGGCCATGCTGGAGCTGGTCCGGGCCGTGCGGGGCCTGCGCGAGACCTTCCGGCTCGGGGCGGCCAGACCCCAGGTGAGCCCGGGGGGGGAGGGGAGGGGGGTCTGCGACTCCCAGCAGGCCCTGGGGCGGCCGGGATGGTGGGGAAGGGAGGGGACTACAAATCCCAGCATGCTTTGGGGGAGCCAAGATGGCTGCCGAAGGAAACTGCGTGTCCCAGCATGCTCTGGGGTACCCAGTAATGGCGGGTCAGACCTGGACTACAAATCCCATCATGCTCTGGGGTACCCAGTAATGGCGGGTCAGACCTGGACTACAAATCCCAGCACGCTTTGGGGCAGATAAAAATCACTGGTCACACCTGGACTACAAATCTCAGCCTGCTTTGGGGGAGCCAAGATGGCTGCCGAAGGAAACTGCGCGTGTCCCAGCGTGCTCTGGGGTACCCAATAATGGCGGGTCAGACCTGGACTACAAATCCCAGCATCCTCTGGGGGAGCCAATATGGCTGATCAGGCTTGGACTACAAGTCCCAGCATGCTCTGGGGTAGCTAAAAATGGCGGGTCAGACCTGGACTACAAATCCCAGCATTCTCTGGGGCAGACAAAATCACTGGTCACACCTGGACTACAAATCCCAGCGTGCTTTGAGGGAGCCAAGATGGCTGCCGAAGGAAACGGCATGTCCCAGCATGCTCTGGGGTAGCCAAAATGGCGGGTCACACCTGGACTACAAATCCCAGCATGCTCTGGGGCAGATAAAATCACTGGTCACACCTGGACTACAAATCCCAGCGTGCTTTGGGGCAAACAAACTGGCTGATTCGATGTAAACTACAAATCCCAGCATGCTTTGGGGTACCAAAAAATGGTTGGTCAGACCTGGACTACAAATCCCAGCATGCTCTGGGGCAGATAAAATGGCTGGTTTCATGTGGACTACAAGTCCCAGCATGCTCTGGGGCAGCCAAAATCACTGGTCACACCTGGACTACAAATCCCAGCATGCTTTGGGACAGATAAAATGGCTGGTTTTATTTGGACTACAAGTCCCAGCATGCTCTGGGATCAGCCAACATGGCTGTTGTTGGGACACGCGTGTCCCAGCGTGCTTTGCAAAAAGAGCAATATGGCGGCTACGAAGAAGGACTACAAGTCCCAGCATGCTTTGCAAAAAAAAAAAAATGTCGGCTGTATGGGAAACTGCAAGTCCCAGCATGCTTTGGGACAAGCCAATATGGCCGCCAGTGCGTGAGAACTACAAATCCCAGCATGCCTTTCCCACATCCCAGCATCCCTCCCTACCCAAGATGGCGTCCCCCACGGCGGCCGCCATATTGTGGGCGTGGTCTCTCCCCCTTCCCCCCCAGTGCTGCTGCAGTGCCCGGATCCGGCTCCTGATTGGCTGGAGCCGCTCGGCCCCGCCCTCCGGGCGCTCTCGGGGGCGGGGCCGGTTGAGCTCCTCCCCCCGGGGGCGGAGCCGGGCCCGGGCTGGGTCAGAGCCGCCGCCTTCCGGAATCTTCGTCCACCTGGGCGCCGTCCAGGTGAGGGCCTCACGGCCGGGGGGGGGAGGGGCTCAGGGGTTTTTGGGGTCCCTTTTTCCCTTTTTTGACATTTTGGGCACCCCAAGTGACATTTTTGGGGGTTTTTGGGGTTTTTCCTCCTCAGGGCCTGGTGGATCCGGGGCCTGTGCGGGCTCAGCTCTCGCCGCTCTCTCCAGCCTCAACCAGCGCCTCAAAACCCTCGTGGGAACCTCCCAGCAGCACCAGGTGCGTTAATTAGCGCCCCCTAACGAGGGGCCACGGCATGGGGGGCGGCCTCATTAATTAATTGTTGCTTAATTAATTAACCCTTTCCCCTCCTCAGGCCTCGGTGCTGAGGGCGGAGCAGGCCCGGCTCGAGCAGGCCCTGCAGGCCCTGGAGACCTCAGAGCTCGGTGGAAATAATTAAAATAATTAAAATAATTAGGACTTGATGCTAATGAGGTTGTGGCCTCGTTAAGGGGAGGAGGGGTGGGGCTTGGGGAAGGGGGAGGGCCAGGCGCCGAGGCCACGCCCCTTTGTGGACGGGGCCGGTGGGTCCCGGACGGAGCCGGAGCTGCTGAGGAGCCAAAAATTCAAATTGGGGTCAAGGACCCCGAAACTGCGGCCACGCCCCCCCGAGGTGACGCCAGAGGGACCCCCGAGCGACGGCAGCTGCGGCCGCCTCAGGTGAGGGTGTCACCTGTGTGTCACCTCTGTGTCACCTGTGTGTCACCTGAGTGTCATCTGTGTGTCACCTGTGTCACCTGTGTGTCACCTGTGTGTCACCTGTGTCACCTGTGTGTCACCTGTGTGTCCTCAGTGTCACCTGTGTCACCCGAGTGTCACCTGTGTGTCACCTGTGTGTCACCTGTGTGTCACCTGTGTGTCACCTGTGTGTCACCTGTGTGTCCTCAATGTCACCCGAGTGTCACCTGTGTGTCACCTGTGTGTCACCTGTGTGTCCTCAATGTCACCTGTCACCTGAATGTCACCTGAGTGTCCTCAATGTCACCTGTATCACCTCTGTGTCACCTGTGTCACCTGTGTCACCTGTCACCTCAGTGTCACCTGAGTGTCCTCATCTGTGTCACCTGTCACCTCAATGTCACCTGTATCACCTGTGTGTCACCTGAGTGTCCTCAATGTCACCTGTGTGTCATCTCAATGTCACCTGTGTATCACCTATGTGTCCTCAATGTCAACTGGGTCACCTGTGTGTCACCTCCTGTGTCACCTGTGTCCTCAATGTCACCTGTCACCTGTGTGTCAGTTGTGTGTCACCTGTCACCTGTGTGTCCTCAATGTCACCTGTATCACCTGCGTGTCACCTGAGTGTGACCTGAGTGTCCTCAGTGTCACCTGTGTGTCCTCACCTGTGTCACCTGTCACCTCAATGTCACCTGTGTGTCACGTGACTGTCACCTGAGTGTCACCTGTGTGTCCTCAGTGTCACCCGAGTGTCACCTGTGTGTCCTCAGTGTCACCTGTGTCACCTGAGTGTCACCTCAGTGTCACCTGAGTGTCGCCTATGTCACCTGTCACCTGTGTGTCACTTGAGTGTCACCTGTCATTTGTGTCACCTATGTGTCCTCAATGTCACCTGTGTCACCTGTCACCTCAATGTCACCTCAGTGTCACCTGAGTGTCACCTGTGTGTCACCTGTGTCACCTGTATCACCTGTGTGTCACCTGTGTGTCACCTGTGTCACCTGAGTGTCACCTCAATGTCACCTGTGTCACCTGTGTGTCCTCAATGTCACCTGAGTGTCACCTGTGTGTCACCTGTGCCACCTGCGTGTCATCTCAATGTCACCTGTGTGTCACCCTCTGTCACTTGTGTCACCTGTGTGTGTCTTTAGTGTCACCTGAGAGTCACCTGAGTATCCTCAATGTCACATGTGTGTCACCTGTGTGTCACCTGTGTCACCTTTGTCACTCTCTGTGTCACCTGTGTGTCACCTGAGTGTCCTCAGTGTCACCTGAGTGTCGCCTGTGTCATTTCCTCTGGTTCCTCAGTGTCACCTGTGTGTCACCTTTGTCACTCTGTGTCACCTGAGTATCCCCAATGTCACCTGTGTGTCACCTGAGTGTCACCTGAGTGTCACCTGTGTGTCAGTTGAGTGCCACCTTTGTCACTCTGTGTCACCTGGGTGTCCTCAATGTCACCTGTGTCACCTCAGTGCCACCTGAGTGTCACCTGAATGTCACCTTTGTGTCACCTGTGTGTCACCTGAGTGTCACCTGTGTCATCTGAGTGTCCCCAAAATCACCTGAGTGTTACCTGTGTGTCACCTTTGTCACTCTGTGTCACCTAGGTGTCCTCAATGTCACCTGTGTCACCTCAGTGCTACCTGTGTGTCACCTGAGTGTCACCTTTGTGTCACCTGTGTGTCACCTGAGTGTCACCTGTGTCATCTGAGTGTTCCCAAAATCACCTGAGTGTCACCTGTGTGTCACCTTTGTCACTCTCTGTGTCACCTGAGTGTCCTCAATGTCACCTGTGTCACCTCAGTGCTACCTGTGTGTCACCTGAATGTCACCTTTGTGTCACCTGTGTGTCACCTGTCACCTGTGTCATCTGAGTGTTCCCAAAATCACCTGAGTGTCACCTGTGTGTCACCTTTGTCACTCTCTGTGTCACCTGAGTGTTCTCAATGTCACCTGTGTCACCTCAGTGCTACCTGTGTGTCACCTGTGTGTCACCTTTGTGTCACCTGAGTGTCACCTGTGTGTCACCTAGTGTCCCCAATGTCACCTGAGTGTCACCTTTGTGTCACCTGTGTCACCTGAGTGTTCCCAAAGTCACCTGAGTGTCACCTGAGTGTCACCTGTGTGCCCCCAATGTCACCTAAGTGTCACCTTTGTGTCACCTGAGTGTCACCTGAGTGTCCCCAATGTCACCTGAGTGTCACCTGTGTGTCCCCCCGTGTCCCCTCCCCCGCTGACGTCCCCTCTGTCCCCCAGGTCCCCCCATGGCCGAGGGCGTCCCCTCCCCCCGCGTCCCCCCCGGGGAGGTGACAGAGCCCGACCCCGCCTGGGGACAGCGCCGAGGTGACACCGGGGGTGGCACCGGGGGTGGCACCGTCACCGTCACCCCCTGGGCCGGCGGCATCACCATCACTGTCACGCGGGCGCCGGGCCCGGGGGAGGGGACACTGGGGACAGCGGGGACAGCGGGGACATTGGGGATACTGGGGGATTGGGGACACTGGGGGATTGAGGACACTGGGGGATTGGGGACATTGGGGGATTGGGGACATTGGGGACACTGGGAACTTTGGGGACACTGGGGACACTGGGGGATTGAGGACACTGGGGGATTGGGGACATTGGGGACATTGGGGGGATTGGGGACACTGGGGACACTGGGGGATTGGAGACATTGGGGACACTGGGGACATCGGGGACTTTGGGGGGATTGGGGACACTGGGGGATTGGGGACATTGGGGACATCAAGAATGTTGGGGACATCAAAGCCCTTGGGGACATTGGTGACCTTGGGGACGTTGGTGACATTGGGGAGATCAATGACCTTGGGGACCTTGGGGACACTGGGGACTTTGGGGACATCAAAGCCCTTGGGGACATGAAGGACATTGGGGACATCAAGGCCATCAAGGACATTGGAGATCCTGGGGATTTTGGGGACATTGGGGGATTGGGGACATCGGGGACATTGGGGACATCAAGGACTTTGGGGACATTGGGGGGATTGGGGACATTGGGGACATCAAAGCCATCGGGGACATCGAGGTCATCAAGGACCTTGGGGACATCGGGGACATTGGGGACACTGAGGATTGGGGACATTGGGGGATTGGGGACACTGGGGGATTGGGGACATTGGGGACATCAAGAATGTTGGGGACATCAAAGCCCTTGGGGACATTGGTGACCTTGGGGACGTTGGTGACATTGGGGACATCAATGACCTTGGGGACATTGGGGACCTTGGGGACACTGGGGACTTTGGGGACATCAAAACCCTTGGGGACATGAAGGACATTGGGGACATCAAGGCCATCAAGGACATTGGAGATCCTGGGGATTTTGGGGACATTGGGGACATCAAGGACTTTGGGGACATTGGGGACATTGGGAACATCAAAGCCATCGGGGACATCGAGGCCATCAAGGACATTGGAGACCCTGGGGACACTGGGGACGTTGGGGACCTTGGGGACATTGGGGACAGTGGGGACACTGTAGATTTTGGGGACATGGCGGCCACCAGTGATGGAGGACAGGACAATGTCCCCATCCCGTGTGACAGGGACACTGGGGACACTGGGGACAGGGATGTCACTGTCCTTGGGGACACTGGGGACACTGGGGACAGGGACATTGGGGACATTGGGGACACTGGGGACAGGGGTGTCCCAAACCTTGGGGACATTGGGGACAGGGTGTCACTGTCCTGGGGGACACTGGGGACATTGGGGACATTGGGGACATTGGGGACAAGGACATTGGGGACAGTGACGTCACTGTGCTCAGGCACGCTGGGGACAGGGATGTCCCAAACTTTGGGGACAGGGGTGGCAGTGACAGGGATGTCACAGCCCCAGGGGACATCGGGGACTGGAATGGTCCTTCCCTTGGGGACACTGGGGACACTGGGGACACTGGGGACATTGGGGACACTGGGGACACTGGGGACACTGGGGACATTGGGGACATTGGGGACAGGGACACTGGGGACACTGGGGACAGGGACATTGGGGACATTGGGGACAGGGACATTGGGGACATTGGGGACATTGGGGACAGGGACACTGGGGACATTGGGGACAGGGACATTGGGGACATTCCAGTCTCTAAGGACAGGGACCTTGGGGACAATGATGTCACTGTCCTTGGGGACATCGGGGACAGGGACAGGGACACTGGGGACGGTGACATCACAGCCCTTGGTGACACTGGGGACAGGGACACTGGGGACAGGGGTGTCCCCATCCCAGGGGACAGTGGGGACAGGACTGTCCCTGTCCCGAGGGACACTGAGGACACTGGGGACGGTGACGTCACAGCCCTTGGGGACACTGGGGACGGTGACGTCACTGCTGTAAGGGACATTGGGGACAATGACGTCACAGCCCTTGGGGACACTGGGGACAATGATGTCACTGCCGTCGGGGACATTGGGGACATCGGAGACACTGGGGACGATGACGTCACTGCCCTGGGTGACATTGGGGACAGTGACGTCACTGCTCTCGGTGACACCGGTGATGTCACTGCCCTCTGTGACGTCACTGCCCTGGTTGACACCGATGAGAGTGACGTCACTGCGCTGGGTGACACCAGTGATGTCACTGCCCTCGGTGACATTGGGGACGGTGACATCACTGCCCTGGGTGACGTCACTGCGGTGGGCGGGGCCGTCTCCTGCCGCGCCGGCGGCATCACCATCACCGTGCTGGCCCCGCCCCCCGAGGAGGAGGAGCGAGGCCTGGACGATGACGTCATCGCCTGCGAGGTCATCGCTGCTGACGTCACGGCGGCCGGGGAGCTGGGTGACGTCACTGAGGGGCGGGGCAACCCCTCCCCTCCCCCCGCCGGTGACGTCACTTCCACTGTGCCGCGGGGTGATGACGTCATTTCCTTTGCCCTGGAGGAAGCTCCGGGTGGTGACGTCATCGCCGGCAGTGACGTCATCGCCGCGCACCCTGGGGATGACGTCACAGGTTACGTCACCGCACACGGAGGCGACATCAGCGATGACGTCACAATCCCTAGTGACGTCATTGCCCCGGTGTGCGGTTTCATCGATGACGTCACCGTCAGCCGTGACGTCACCGATGACGTCACAGCAGAGAGCGACTTTCCGCCGGACCTGGACGACCTCGCCGATGACGTCATCACATTGCGCGACCTCGCCGATGACGTCATCGTCCCTGAGAGCGACGTCGCCGATGACGTCATCGGACACGCCTTTGCCGGTGACGTCATCGCCTGGGGCGATGCCACGCCCCCGCTCCCCAGGGACGATGACGTCATCGGGGGACGGCACCGATGACGTCACCGCCGCCCCCCCGCCCCCTTCCCTTCCCGGGAGGGCGCCGTCGATGACGTCATCCCCGTGGGACACCTCCTCGATGACGTCATCAACCACCACGACGACCTCCTCCTCGATGATGGACGTCACCGAAGGCGGCAGCGTCACCTTCCCCGCCCGAGCTCCCTCCCCGCCGATGACGTCACCGCCACCGCCGATGACGTCACCTCCTCCCTGCTGGGCTGACGTCCCCGGCGCCTGGGACGACCTGGCCGATGACGTCACCGCCGACGATGACGTCACCGCCGACGACGACATCACCCCTTCCTTCCTTCGGACCGCCCCCCCGGCCCGGACGACGATGACATCACCGATGACGTCACCCGCGGGGCGGAGCACCCGCTGCTGGGCCCCGCCCCTTCCGGCCGCCATGACGTCACCGCGCCCCGGGAGGGGGGCGGGGCAGGTGAGGAGGGGGCGGGGCTCGGTGGGGAAGGGGCGTGGTCACAGTGGGCGTGGCCTGGCGCTGACCACGCCCCCGCAGGCCACGCCCCGGGAGGGGGCGGGGCAGGTGAGGAGGGGCGGGGCTCGGCGAGGGAGGGGCGTGGTCACAGTGGGCGTGGCCTGGCGCTGACCACGCCCCCCCCCCGCAGGCCGCGCCCCGGGAGGGGGGCGGGGCAGGTGAGGAGGGCGGGGCTCGGCGGGGAGGGGCGTGGTCGCTGTGGGCGTGGCCTGGCGCTGACCACGCCCCCGCAGGCCACGCCCCTCCCCCCCGCCCTGCCCCCTGCTCTTCCTCGCCCTCCTCTGCCTCCTGCTCGCCCTGCTGCTGCTGGCCGCCCTCGGCGCGGTAATTAGCCCCTAATTAACCCGCTAATTAATTAATCAACTCATTAAGGGGCGGGGGAATCGCTTAATTAACGGGGGAAGTCGTTAATGTTGGAGCAGTAATTAATTGGGGGTGTAATTAACAGGGATGGGTAAAAATTACCTGGGGTTGGGTGGGTGCTAATTAAGGGGGCGCTAATTAAGGGGGGAGAGGTCGTAATTAATGAGGGGAGCTAATTAACATGGGGGTGCTAATTAATAGGGGGCAATAATTAACTGGGGAGCAATGATTAATAGTGGGGAATTAATTAACCAGGGGAGCAATAATTAATGGGGAGGAATAAATTAATGGGGAGGAATAAATTAATGGGGAGGAATAAATTAACAAGGGGAATTAATTAATGGGGGAGTGATAATTAAAGGAGGAGCAGTAATTAATTGGGGGTAATTAACAGGGATGGGCAAAAATTACCTGGGGCTGGGTGGGTGCTAATTAAGGGGCGCTAATTAAGGGGGAGGGTAGTAATTAATGAGGGGAGCTAATTAACAGGGGTGCTAATTAATAGGGGATGCTAATTAATAGGGGCACTCATTAATGATTAATCGGGGGATTTATTAACCAGGGGAGCAATAATTAATGGGGAATTAATTAACGGGGGGAATTAATTAATGGGGAGGCACTAATTAGCAGGAGGGCAATAATCAATGGGGATGCTAATTAATGGGGGATGCTAATTAATGGGGAGGAGTAGTAATTTAATGAGGGGCACTAATTAATAGGGGGAACTAATTAACGTTTCAAATTATGAGGGGTCAAATTCGGTGGGGAGGACCCAAATTTTGGGGGGGGGGCACTAATTAATAGGGGGCACTAATTATGGGAGGAGACCCGGATTTTTGGGGGGTTCCCGAATTTTTGGGGCTCCCCATTTTTGGGGGATTCCCGGATTTTTGGGGTGTTCCAAGGGGGGATTCCTGAATTTTTGGGATCCTGGGGGGTTCCCGGATTTTGGGGTTCCCGAATTTTTGGGGGTTCCCAGGGTAGGTGGTCCCGAATTTTTTGGGGTTCCCAAATTTTTGGGGGTCCTGGGGTGGGAGATCCTGGATTTTTGGGGTTCCGGAATTTTGGGATTCTGGGGGAGGTTCCCAAAATTTTTGGGGGGATTCCAGGGTGGGTGGTCCCTAATTTTTGGGGCTCCCCGATTTTTGGGTGTTCCTGGGAGGATTCCTGAATTTTTGGGGGTTCCCGGGGGGATTCCCGGATTTTTTGGGGGGTTCCGGATTTTTGGGGCTCCCCGATTTTTGGGGAGGTTCCAGGTTTGGGTTCTCTCAGATTTTGGGGTTTCCCATTTTTGGGGGGGTTCCAAGGGGGAATTCCCGGATTTTTGGGGGGATTCTCAGATTTTGGGGTTCCCCGATTTTTGGGGGGTTCCAAGGGGGGTTCCCGGATTTTGGGGGGTTCCCATTTTTGGGGGGGGTTCCAAGGGGGGATTCCCGGATTTTTGGGGTTTTCCCATTTTTGGGGGTGTTCCAAGGGGGATTCCTGAATTTTTGGGATCCTGGTGGGGGTTCCCGGATTTTTGGGGTTCCCGAATTTTTGGGGGGTTCCCAGGGTAGGTGGTCCCGAATTTTTGGGGCTCCCAAATTTTTGGGGGTCCTGGGGGTGGAAATCCTGGATTTTTGGGGTTCCGAATTTTGGGATTCTGGGGGAGGTTCCCAAATTTTTGGGGGGATTCCAGGGGTGGGTGGTCCCGAATTTTTGGGGCTCCCCGATTTTTGGGTGTTCCTGGGAGGGGATTCCTGAATTTTTGGGGGTTCCCGGGGGGATTCCCGGATTTTGGGATTTCCCATTTTTGGGGGGGTTCCCGGATTTTTGGGGTTCCCATTTTTTGGGTGTTCCCGGAGGGGATTCCTGAATTTTTGGGGGGTCCAGGGGATGATTTCTGTATTTTGGGGGTTCCCATTTTGGGGGGATTCCAAGGGGGATTCCCGGATTTTTGGGGGGATTCCCGGATTTTTGGGGGTTCTCGGATTTTTGGGGTTCCCCGATTTTTGGGAGTGTTCCCCGGGGGGTTCCCGGATTTTTGGGGGGTTCCCGGATTTTTGGGGGGTTCCCGGATTTTTTGGGGGTGTTCCCGGATTTTTGGGGGATTCCCGGATTTTTGGGTGGTTCCCGAATTTTTGGGGGGTTCCCGGATTTTTGGGGGTTCCCGGATTTTGGGGTGTTCCCGGATTTTTGGGGGGTTCCCGGATTTTTGGGGGATATTCCCGGATTTTTGGGGGGTTCCCGGATTTTTGGGGGGTTCCCGGATTTTTGGGGGATATTCCCGGAGTTTTTGGGGGGTTCCGGGAGTTTTTGGAGGGATTCCCGGAGTTTTTGGGGATATTCCCGGATTTTTGGGGGGGTTCCCGAATTTTTGGGGGGGTTCTCGAATTTTGGGGGGGTCCTGACGCGCCCCTCCCCCCCAGGCCGTGCATTACGTCAAGGTTTTCATCATCAGCTCGGCCGCGCTGGCGGTGCCGCCCCCCGAGGCTTTCCCGTGACCCAAAACCCCAAAAACCCAAAAACCCCAAAATTTCAATAAATCCGAGTGGGAAAACAAAATGTGTCGTGTGAGGTTTTGGGGATCACAAAATCCCCCAAAAAACCCCAAATCCCCTAAAATCTCCCCCAGAAAAAACAAAATTTCATTAAATCCGAATGGGAAAAACAAAATGTGTCGTGTGAAGTTCATGAGGATCCCAAAAAAAAACCAAAAAAATCCAAAATTTATTAAATTCGAGTGGGAAAACAAAATGTGTCGTGTGAGAGTCTGGGGGACCCAAAAAAAACCCAAAAAAATCCAAAATTTATTAAATTCGAGTGGGAAAACCAAAATGTGTCGTGTGAGGTTCTGGGGATCACAAAAAAAACCCCAAAAAACCCAAATCCCCTAAAATCCCCCCCAGAAAAATCCAAAATTTCAATAAATCCGAGTGGAAAAACCAAAATGTGTCGTGTGAAGTTCATGGGGATCCCAAAAAAAAACCCAAAAAACCCAAAATTTATTAAATTCGAGTGGGAAAAACAAAAATGTGTCGTGTGAAGTTCTGGGGATCCCAAAATCGCCCCAAAAAAACCCAAAAAAATCCAAAATTTCAATAAATCCGAATGGGAAAAACAAAATGTGTCGTGTGAAGTTCATGGGGATCCCAAAAAAACCCCAAAAAAATCCAAAATTTATTAAATTCGAGTGGGAAAAACAAAAATGTGTCATGTGAGATTTGGGGATCCAAAAATCCCCAAAATCGGTGAAAATTCCCCTAAAATCCTTCCAAATTTCCTCCCAAAAATCAGCAAAAAATTCCCTAAAATTCCCCAAAATCCCCCAAATTCCCCTAAAATCCCCAGAACTCCCCCAAAATCCCCCAAAATCTCCAAAATCACAGAAAATTCTTCTCAGATCCCCAAAAATTCCCCCCGAATTCTCCCAAAATCCTTTAAAATTCCTCCCAAAATCTCCCAAAATCCCAGAAAATTCCCCCAAATCCCACAAAATTCCCCCAAAATCACCAAAACTTCTCCCAAAATTCCCCTAAAATTCTCACAAATTCCTGAAAATTCTTCAAAATTCTCTCAAAATCCCAGAAAATTCCCCCACAATTCCCCAAAATCGCCCAAAATTCCTCCCCAAATCCCAAAAATTCCCCATAAAATTTCCCCAAAATCGCCTAAAATTCCCCACAAATCCCAGAAATTCCCCAAATTCCCCAAAATCGCCCAAAAATCCCATAAAATTCCCCAAAATCTCCCAAAATTTCCCACAAATCCCAAAAATTTCCCCAAATTCCCAAAAATTCCCCAAAATTCCCCCAAAATTCCTGAAAATTCTCCAAAAATTCCCCCAAAATTCCTCGAAAATTCCCCCAAATTCCCCAAAATTCTCCCAAATTCCCCAAAAATTCCCCACAAATCCCAAAATTCCCCAAAACTCCCCCTAAATTCCCCCAAAACTCGCCCAAAAATCCTTAAAATTCCCCAAAATCTCCCAAAATTTCCCACAAATCCCAAAAATTCCCCAAAAAATTCCCCCAAAATTCCTGAAAATTCTCCAAAAATTCTCCAAAATTCCCCAAAAATCTCCCCAAAATTCCCCACTAATCCCAAAATTCCCCAAAAATCTCCCAAAATTCCCCACTAATCCCAAAAATTTCCCAAAATTCCCCAGAAATTCCCCAAAAATTCCCCAAAAATCTCCCAAAATTCCCCACTAATCCCAAAATTCCCCAAAAATTCCCCAGAAATTCCCAAAATTCCCCAAATTCTCCAAAATCGCCCAAAATCCCAAAATTCCCCAAATTCCCTTAAAATCTCCCAGAAATTCCCCCAAATCCCAAAATTCCTTAAAATTCCTCAAAATTCCAAAATTCCCCACAAATCCCAAAATTCCCAAAATTCCCCAAAATTCTCTCAAATTCCTGAAATTCTCCAAAATTCTAAAATTCCCCAAATCCCAAAAATTCCTCAAAATTCCCTAAAATTCCTTAAATTCCCCAAAATCTCCCAAAATTCCCCCAAATCCCAAAATTCCCAAAATTCCCAAAATTCCCCCAGTAATCGCCCCAAAAATCCCAAAAATTCCCCCAAAATTCCCCAAAAATTCCCAAAATTTCCCACAAATCCCAAAAATTCCCCAAAAATTCCCCAAAAATTCCCCAAAAATTCCCGATTTGGGGCCATTTGGGGACATTTGGGAACATTTAGGGACATTTGGGGACATTTGGGGACACGCGTGGCGCTGCCCGGACTTGTCCCCGCCGCCTTCGGGGACATTTGGGGCCATTTGGGACATTTGGGGACATTCGGGAACATTCGGGACATTTGGGGACATTTGGGACATTGGGGACATTCGGGGACATTCGGGGACATTTGGGGACATTTGGGGACATTTGGGGCCATTTGGGGACATTTGGGGACATTCGGGGACATTTGGGGACATTTGGGGACATTTGTCGCCCCGCCCGGGATTGTCCCCCGGTCAGGGGACGGCGGCCGCGGACAATCGGAGCCGTTTGTCCCCAAGTGTCCCCAAGGTGTCCCCAAGGTGTCCCCAAGGTGTCCCCAAGGTGTCGCCAAGGTGCCACCGCGGGGGGGAGGGGACACCTGGAGAGGGGTGGGGACACCTCAGGGGGGTTGGGGACAACTGGGGACATTGGGGACATTTGGGGATTTGGGGATTTTGGGGATTTTGGGGATTTGGGGACATTGGGGGACATTGGGGACATTTGGGGACATTTTGGGACACTGGGGACATTTGGGGATTTGGGGATTTGGGGATTTTGGCGACATTGGGACATTTGGGACATTTAGGGGACATTTTGGGGATTTTGGGGATTTTTGGGGGACATTTTGGGGATTTGGGGATTTGGGGATTTTGGGGACATTGTGGACATTTGGGGATTTTTGGGGATTTTTGGGATTTTGGGGATTTGGGGATTTGGGGACATTGGGGACATTTTGGGGATTTGGGGATTTGGGGACATTTGGGACATTTGGGGACATTTGGGGACATTTAGGACATTTTGGGGATTTGGAGATTTTGGGGATTTTGGGATTTTGGGGATTTTTGGGGACATTGGGGACATTTGGGGACATTGGGGACAACTGGGGACATTTGGGGGATTTGGGGATTTTTGGGGACATTTTGGGGACTTTAGGGACATTTTGGGGACATTTGGGGATTTGGGGACATTGGGGACAACTGGAGATTTGGGGATTTGGAGATTTTTTGGGATTTGGGGACATTGGGGACATTCGGAATTTGGGGATTTTTGGGGATTTGGGGACCTTGGGGACATTTGGGGACATTGGGGACATTTTGGGGACATTTGGGGATTTTTGGGGACATTTGGGACATTTGGGACATTGGGGACATTGGGGACATTTTGGGGGACATTGAAGGATTTGGGGATTTTGGGGGATTTGGGGGATTTGGGGACATTGGGGGACATTGGGGACATTTGGGGACATTTTGGGACACTGGGGACATTTGGAAATTTGGGGATTTGGGGATTTTGGGGACATTTGGGACACCTGAGGGGGGTTGGGGATTTGGGGATTTTTGGGGACATTTTGGGGACATTTGGGGATTTGGGGACATTTTGGGGACTTGGGGATCTGGGGATTTGGGGACATTTGGGGACATTGGGGACATTGGGGACATTGGGGATTTTTGGGGACATTAGGGACACCCTGTCCTGTTGTCACTCTCAAATGTCCTCAGTGTCCCTAGATCTCAAATGTCTCCCAAATCCTCAAATGTCCTCAATGTCCCAATGTCCCCAAATCCTCAAATGTCCTCAATGTCCCCATTGTCCCCAAATGTCCTCACGTCCCCCAGTGTCCCCAGTGTCCCACCCCTGTCCCCACCCAGGGGACGTCCCTGTCCCCGCGCCCCTTAACTCTGGGGACGCTGGGGGAGGTGGCAGCGCCATGGAGGCGACACCGGGACGGTGATGGTGGCACTGGGGACGCTGCTGCTGCTGGGGGTGAGGGACACTGGGGACACTGGGGACACTGGGGACACTGGGGGATTGGGGACACTGGGGACACTGGGGGATTGGGGACACTGGGGACACTGGGGGACACTGGGGACACTGGGGACACTGGGGACACTGGGGACACTGGGGGGATTGGGGACACTGGGGACACTGGGGACACTGGGGACACTGGGGGATTGGGGACACTGGGGACACTGGGGGATTGGGGACACTGGGGGGATTTGGGGGGATTGGGGACACAGGGACACTGGGGACATTGGGGGATTTGGGGACATTGGGGACAATTGGGGGATTGGGGGAGTGGGGACATTTGGGGACATTTTGGGGACATTGGGGACACTGGGGGGATTTGGGGGGATTTGGGGGGATTTGGGGACATTACTGGGACATTTAGGAGTACTGGGGGATTTGGGGACATTAGTGACACTGGGGATCACTGGGGGACTGGGGGGACTGGGGGGATTTGGAGAATTTGGGACATTTGGGATATTTTGGGGACACTTTGGGGACATTGGGGACATTGGGGACATTGGGGACACTGGGGGACACTGTGGGGACATTGGGGACATTTGGGGACATTTGGGGACATTGAGGACATTGGGGGATTTGGGGACACTTTGGGGACATTTGGGGGACATTGGGGGACATTGGGGGATTGGGGGGGACATTGGGGGGATTTGGGGGGATTTGGGGGGACATTGGGGACATTGGGGGATTTGGGGACATTGGGGACATTGGGGACACTGGGGACACTGGGGACACTGGGGACACTGGGGGATTGGGGACATTGGGGACATTGGGGACATTGGGGACACTGGGGGGACACTGGGGGGATTGGGGACATTTGGGGACATTTTGGGGACATTGGGGACACTGGGGGGATTTGGGGGATTTGGGGACATTGGGGACACTGGGGACACTGGGGGACTGGGGGGATTTGGGGAATTTGGGACATTTGGGATATTTTGGGGACACTTTGGGGACATTAGGACATTAGGGACATTGGGGACATTGGGGGGACACTGTGGGGACATTGGGGACATTTGGGGGACATTTGGGGACATTGAGGACATTGGGGGATTTGGGGACACTTTGGGGACATTTTGGGGGACATTGGGGGACATTGGGGGATTGGGGGGACATTGGGGACATTGGGGGGATTTGGGGACATTTGGGGACATTTGGGATATTGGGGGACACTGGGGACACTGGGGGGGATTGGGAGGATTGGGGGACATTGGGGATATTGCGGGGACATTGGGGGGATTTGGGGGATTGGGGACACTTTGGGGACATTGGGAACATTGGGTGACATCAAGGGGGGGATCTGGGGACATTTTCTCCCTGTCCCCATCCGTGTCCCTCCTCCCCCTCTCCAGGTCCCGCCACCCCTCCCTGTCCCCGAGCCTTGGGGACAGGCGGTGACGTCACTGCTGCGCTCGCTGCTGCCCTGGGCGGGGACAGCGAGGGGACACAAGGCGACAGCGCCACCCGCGGGTGTCCCCGGGCCGGGGCTGAGGGACACAGGGGACCTTGGGGACACCGCAGGGACGCGGCCGGGTGGCACCGGGGGAGGGACGGCGGGGACGCGTCCCCAAGGACAAGGGACACGTCCCCAAGTGCCACTCGCGCCTGTCCGGGACAGGGGACGTGTCCCCAAGAGGAGGGGACAGGTCACCAAGGACAGGGGACAATGGGGACACGTCCCCAAGGACAAGGGACACGTCCCCAAATGCCACCCCGCCTGTCCCGGGACAGGGGACACGTCCCCAAATGTCACTCGAGCCTGTCCCGGGACAGGGACATGTCCCCAAGATGAGGGGACACGTCCCCAAGGACAAGGGACACGTCCCCAAGTGCCACTCGCGCCTGTCCCGGGACAGGCGACAATCGGGACGCGTCCCCAAATGTCACTCCTGGATCTCCTGAGACAGGGGACAATGGGGACAGGTCACCGAGGGATGGGGACACGTCCCCAAAATGAGGGGACAGGTCACCAAGGACAAGGGACACGTCCCCAAATGTCACTCGCGCCTGTCCCGGGACAGGGACGTGTCCCCAAGATGAGGGACACGTCCCCAGGAGGAGGGACACGTCCCCAAGGACAAGGGACAATCGGGACAGGTCACCAAGGGATGGGGACACGTCCCCAAGTGCCACCCGCGCCTGTCCCGGGACAGGGGACACGTCCCCAGATGCCACCCCCGCCTGTCCCGGGACAGGGGACACGTCCCCAGATGCCACCCCCGCCTGTCCCGGGACAGGCGACAATCGGGACACGTCCCCAAAATGAGGGGACACGTCACCAAGGGATGGCGACAACCGGGACACGTCCCCAAATGCCACCCCCGGCGCTGGGGACAGGTCGCCACCAGGAGGGGACAGGAAGCCACCAGGAGGGGACAAGTCGCCACCAGGAGGGGACACGTCCCCAAGGCCACCCCCCGCTTGGGGACATCGGGAGTCGCGACATTTCCAGCGACAGCGAGGACAGCGCCAGCCGCGGTGAGGGGACGGCGGGGGGGCCTTGGGGACATTTGGGGAGATTTTGGGGACATTTTGGGGCGACCTTGAGGACATTTTGGGGACATTCTGAGGAGATTTTGGGGACATTTTGGGGATATTCCTGGTGATTTTGGGGACATTTTGGGGACATTTTGGGGTGACCTTGGGGACATTCTCTGGTGACGTTGGGGACATTTTTGGGGACATTTTGGGGACATTTTGGGGTGACTTTGGGGACATTCCGAGGTGGCTTTGGGGACATTTTGGGATGGCCTTGGGGACATTTTGGGGACATTTGGCGATATTTTGGGGACATTTTGGGGTGACTTTGGGGACATTCCCTGGTGACATTTTGGGAAAATTTGGGGGTGACCTTGGGGACATTTGGGGACATTTTGGGGTGACCTTGGGGACATTTTGGGACATTTTGGGGTGGCCTTGGGGACATTTTAGGACATTTTGGGGAGATTTGGGGACATTTGGGGACATTTGGGGTGACCTTGGGGATATTTTGGGGTGACTTTGGGGACATTTTAGGGACATTTTGGGGTGACTTTGGGGACATTCCTGGTGACATTTTGGGGACATTTTGGGGTGACTTTGGGGACATTTTAGGGACATTTTAAGGTGACCTTGGAGACATTTTGGGGACATTTTGGGAACATTTGGGGACATTTGGGGACATTTTGGGGTGACCTTGGGGACATTTGGGGACATTTTGGGGACATTTTGGGGGTGACCTTGGGGACATTTTGGGGACATTCCTGGTGATTTTGGGGACATTTTGGGAACATTTTGGGGGTGACCTTGGGGACATTTTGGGGTGACCTTGGAAACATTTTGGGGTGGCCTTGGGGACATTTTGGGGACCTTTTAGGGACATTTTGGGGGTGACTTTGGGGACATTTTGGGGTGACCTTGGGGACATTTTGGGGCCAGCCCTGTCCCTCCCCACTCCGCAGATTGGGGACACTCGGAGGAGCCGCTGTAGTGTCGCGATGTCGCCGTGTCACCATCGCGATGTCGCCGTGTCGCCAGAGGTGTCGCTGTGTCGCGATACCGCCGTGTCACCAGAGGTGTCGCTGTCGCGGTGTCGCCGTGTCTCTGTCGCGATATCGCCGTGTCGCCAGAGGTGTCGCCGTCGCGGTGTCGCCGTCGCGGTGTCTCTGTCGCGATATCGCTGTCCCCAGTCCCGATGTCCCCTCCCTGTCCCCGTGTCCCCAATAAAGGTGAAGCAGCATCGGCCCCGTCCCGGCCCTTGGGGAGATTTTGGGGAGATTTTGGGAGATTTTGGGGACATTTTGGGATATTTTGGGGACATTTGGGGATATTTTGGGGACATTTTGGGACATTTTGGGACATTTTCGGACATTTTGGGGACATTTGGGACATTTTGGGACATTTTGGGACATTTTGGGATATTTTGGGATATTTTGGGACATTTTGGGACATTTTGGGGACATTTTGGGGTATTCTGGGGACATTTTGGGATATTTTGGGATATTTTGGAGATATTATGGGACATTATGGGACATTTTGGGATATTTGGGGATATTTTGGGACATTTTGGGGAGATTTTGGGAGATTTTGGGATATTTTGGGGACATTTTGGAACATTTTTGAGACATTTTGGGAAATTTTGGGACATTTTGGGATATTTTGGGGACATTTTGGGACTTTTTGGGGACATTTTGGGATATTTTGCGACATTTTGGGGACATTTTGGGACATTTTGGGACATTTTGGGATATTTTGAAAGTTTTTGGGATATTTTGGGACATTTTGGGACATTTTTGGGACTTTTTGGGATATTTTGGGATATTTTGGGGACATTTTGGGACATTTTTAGGACATTTTGGGGAATTTTGAGACATTTTTGGAGAGATTTTGGGATATTTTGGGACATTATGGGATATTTTGGGATATTTTTGGGATATTTTGGGGACATTTTGGGACGTTTTTGAGACATTTTGGGAAATTTTGGGATATTTTGGGACATTTTGAGACATTTTGGGACATTTTTGGGACATTTTGGGACATTTGGGAACATTTTGGGGAGATTTTGGGACATTTTGGGGAGATTTTTGATATTTTGGGGACTTTTTGGGGAGATTTTGGGACATTTTGGGATATTTTGGGAGTTTTGGGGACATTTTGGGACATTTTGGGATATTTTGGGACTTTTTGGGACTTTTTGGGACATTTTGGGATATTTTGGGAGTTTTGGGGACATTTTGGGACATTTTGGGATATTTTGGGACTTTTTGGGACTTTTTGGGATATTTTGGGATATTTTGGGGGCATTTTGGGACATTTTGGAGACATTTTTGGAACATTTTGGGATATTTTGGGAGTTTTTGAGGCATTTTGGGATTTTTTGGGACATTTTTGGGACTTTTTGGGATATTTTAGGGACATTTTGGGGACATTTGGGGACATTTTGGGGACGCTCCTTGGGGAAATTCCCAGCTCGATGATGACGTCATCGCCAGGGTCGTTGCCATGGTGACCGGGGGGCGGGGACACGAAATCGACCCAAAATCTCCGGGAAAAGAAACCGAAAAACGGCTCAAAATGGCGCGAAAATCACCCCAAAAACACCCAAAAACGCCCAAAAACACCCAAAAACACCCAAAGAAAATCAGAATGATCACCCCAAAAACACTTAAAAATCATCCCAAAACCACCCAAAAACCCCCAAAAAACCGAAAAAAGCAAAAAAACCGAAAAATGCCCGAAAATCGCCCAAAAAACACCCCAAAAAATCAGAATAATCATCCCAAAACACTTTAATAAAACATCCCAAAAACACCCAAGAAACCCCCCCAAAAAAACCGAAAAAATCCCAAAAAACAACCGAAAAATACCCGAAAATCGCCCAAAAACACCCCAAAAATTAGAATAATCACCCCAAAAACACTTTTAAAAAAACCATCCAAAAACACCCAAAACCCCCCAAAAAAAACCGAAAAAGCCCAAAACCACCTGAAAAATACCCGAAAATCGCCCAAAAACACCCCAAGAAAATCAGAATAATCACCCCAAAAACACTTAAAAAATCTCAAAAACACCCAAAAACCCCCCCAAAAAAAAACCGAAAAAGCCCAAAACCACCTGAAAAATACCCGAAAATCGCCCAAAAACACCCCAAGAAAAACAGAATAATCACCCCAAAACACTTTAAAAACATCCCAAAAACACCCAAAAACCCCCCAAAAACCCGAAAAAATCCCAAAAACACCCAAAAATACCCCGAAAATCACCCCCAAAAAACCTCCAAAAACCCGAAAAACATCCGAAAAACACCCAAAAATCGCCCAAAAACACCCCAAGAAAATCAGAATAATCACCCCAAAAACACTTAAAAAAATCCCAAAACACCCAAAAAACCCCCCCAAAAAACCGAAAAATCCAAAAAACAACCGAAAAATGCCCGAAAATCGCCCAAAAACCCCAAGAAAAACAGAATAATCACCCCAAAAACACTCAAAAACATCCCCAAAACACCCAAAAAACCCCCAAAAAGCCGAAAAAAGCCCAAAAACCACCCGAAAAATACCCGAAAATCGCCCAAAAACACCCCAAGAAAAACAGAATAATCACCCCAAAAACACTCAAAAAACCATCCCAAAACCACCCAAAAATCACCCGAAAAAACTCCAAAATCCCCTAGAAAATCACCCCAAAAACACTTTAAAAAACATCCTAAAACCACCCAAAAATCACCCGAAAAAGCACCAAAAAATACCCGAAAAACATCCGAAAAACACCCGAAAAATCACCCAGAAAAATACCCCAAAATCACCCAAAAATCTCCCGAATAACACTCAAAAAATCACCCGAAAAAACCCGAAAAACACCCGAAAATTACCCAAAAGTCACCCAAAAACCTCCCCAAAATCGCACTAAAAATCACCCGAAAAATCACCCAAAAACCCCAAAAATCTCCCGAAAAACACCCAAAAAATACCCGAAAAAAGCCCAAAAAATACCGGAAAAAAGCCCAAAAATCACGCGAATTACACCCGAAAATTACCCAAAAATCACCCGAAAAAACCCCAAAACCACCGGAAAAATACCGAAAAAACACCCAAAAAAACTCAAAAATCATCCGAAAATACCCAAAAAATCACCAAGAAAAATAGTCCAAGACACCCAAAAAACACCGGAAAATCACCCAAAAAATACCAGAAAAAAACCCAAAAATCACGCGATTTACACCCGAAAATTACCCAAAAGTCACCCGAAAAAACCCCAAAAAAACCCGAAAACGCCCCATAAATAATCCGAAAAAAACCCGCCCCCGTTTTTGTCAATTTTTGGGATATTTTGGACATTTTTGGATATTTTTAGGATGATTTTGGGACATTTTGGATCATTTTGGGGGCATTTTTGGGTTCATTTTTTTGCATTTTTGGGTCATTTTTGGGACATTTTTGGCTCATTTTGGGACCTTTTGGGCAATTTTTGGGACATTTGGGATAATTTTTTGCATTTTTGGGACATTTTGGACAGTTTTGGGTTCATTTTTTTTGCACTTCTGGGTCATTTTTGGGACATTTCGGGCAATTTTTGGATCATTTTTGGGATCATTTTTTTTCATTTTTGGGTCATTTTTGGGACATTTTTTTGCACTTTTGGGTCATTTTTGGGACATTTTGGGATCTTTTTTTGCATTTTTGGGACTTTTTTTCATTTTTGGGGCATTTTTGGGTTCATTTTTTTGCATTTTTGGGACATTTTGGGCAATTTTTGGGTCCCTTTTTTTCAGCATTTTTGGGTCATTTTTGGGACATTTCGGGCAATTTTTGGATCATTTTTGAGTTCACTTTTTGCATTTTTGGGACATTTTGGGCAATTTTTGGGTCCATTTTTTTCAGCATTTTTGGGTCATTTTGGGACATTTCGGGCAATTTTGGATCATTTTGGGTTCATTCTTTTGCATTTTTGGGTCCTTTTTTTTGCATTTTTGGGTCCTTTTTTTTGCATTTTGGCTCATTTTGGGACATTTCGGACAATTTTGGATCATTTTGGGTTCATTTTTTTGCACTTTTGGGTCATTTTTGGGTCATTTTTTTGCACTTTTGGGTCAATTTTGGGACATTTTGGGATTTTTTTTGCGTTTTTGGGACATTTTTTCATTTTTGGGGCATTTTTGGGTTCATTTTTTTGCATTTTTGGGACATTTTGGGCAATTTTTGGGTCCATTTTTTTCAGCATTTTTGGGTCATTTTTGGGTCATTTTTTTGCACTTTTGGGTCAATTTTGGGACATTTTGGGATCTTTTTTTGCATTTTTGGGACATTTTTTTCATTTTTGGGGCATTTTGGTTCATTTTTTTGCATTTTTGGGCCTTTTTTTATTTTTGGGTCATTTTTGGTTCATTTTTTCAGCATTTTGGGTCATTTTTGGGACATTTCGGGCAATTTTTGGATCATTTTGGGATCATTTTTTGCACTTTTGGGTAATTTTGGGTTCATTTTTTGCATTTTTGGGTCCTTTTTTTGCATTTTGGGTCATTTTGGGACATTTTGGGCAATTTTGGATCATTTTGGGATCATTTTTGCATTTTTGGGACTTTTTGGGCAATTTTTGGTTCATTTTTTGCATTTTTGGGTCATTTTGGGTTCATTTTTTTGCATTTTTGGGTCATTTTTGGGCAATTTTTGAGTCATTTTGGGTCATTTGGGGCCCTCCCCCCTCGGTCCTTGACCCCTCCCCCTGCCCCTCCCCCCCGTCATTTCCCGGACAGCGCCGGGGGGGAGGGGCGCCGTTGGACCTCGCTGGACACTCGGACACTCGGACACTCGGACACTCGGACACTCGGACAAACGGACACTCGGACATTGGGACACTCGGACATTGGGACAAACGGACACTCGGACAAACGGACACTCGGACATTGGGACACTCGGACATTGGGACACTCGGACACTCGGACACTCGGACACTCGGACACTCGGACACTCGGACAGTCGGACAAACGGACACTCGGACAAACGGACACTCGGACATTGGGACAAACGGACATTGGGACACACGGACACTCGGACACTCGGACATTGGGACAAACGGACACTCGGACACTCGGACACTCGGACACTCGGACACTCGGACAAACGGACACTCGGACACTCGGACACTCGGACACTCGGACACTCGGACATTGGGACACACGGACACTCGGACACTCGGACATTGGGACAAAGGACACTCGGACAAGCGGACACTCGGACATTGGGACACTCCGGACATTGGGACAAACGGACAAACGGACACTCGGACACTCGGACATTGGGACACTCGGACAAACGGACACTCGGACAAAAGGACAAACGGACACTCGGACACTCGGACACTCGGACATGGCCGGAGCTCTCCTGGCGCTGCTGCTGCTGCTGAACCCGGCGCTGGGTCAGTGAGAGACCCCGAAATTCCCAAAATTTCCCAAAATCTCCCGAAATTCCCAAAATTTCCAAAAATTTCCCCAAAAATCCCCCGAAATTCCCAAAATTTCCCAAAATTTCCCCTAAAATCCCCGAAATCCCCAAAATTTCCCTAAAATCCCGAAATTCCCAAAATTTCCCAAAATTTCCCCAAAAATCCCGAAATCCCCTAAATGTCCCCTGAAATCCCCCGAAATTCCCTAAAATTTCCCAAATTTTCCAAATTTCCCGAAAATGCCCCCAAAATCCCAAAATTTCCCCAAAATTCCCAAAATTTCCCAAATTTCCCAAAATTTCGCCTAAAAATCTCCCCATAAGCCCAAAATCAGTTTCAAATCCCCAAAAATTCCCCAAAATCGCAGCCCGAAAATCCTCAAAATTTCCCAAAAATCCCCGAAATCCCCTAAATTTCCCCTAAAAATCCCCAAAATCCACAAAATTTCCCCTAAAAATCCCCAAAAATCACAAATTTCCCTAAATCCCCTCAAATCTCCCCCAAATTTCCCTAAATTCCCCAAATTCTCGAAATTCCCCCAAATCCCCGAAAATTTCCCCAAATCCCCGAAAAATCCCTGAAATCTCCTAAATTTCCCGAAATCCCCAAAATCCTCAAATCCCCAAAATTTCTCCAAAATCCCCCGAAATTCCCAAATCCCCCTAAATCCCTCCAAAATTCTCCCGAGATCAGCCCCGATCCCGAAAATCCCCCCAAAAATCCCTCAGATTTCCTAAATCCCCCAAATTCCCAAAATCCTCAATATTCCCTCAAAATCCCCCAAAATCCCCAAAATTTACTTCTAAATCCCCAAATCCCCCAAAATCCCCAATATTCCCAAAATCTTCCCCCAAAATCCCCGTAATCTCTAAATTTCCCTAAATCTCCCCGAAATCCCCCAAATCATCCCTAAAATCCCTGAAATCTCTCAAAATCTCCCCAAAATCCCCGAAATTCCCCCAAAAATTCTCTAAATTCCCAAAATCCCCAAAATCTTCCAAAATCCCCAAAATCTAAAATCTCCCAAAATCCCTCAAATTTCCCCAAATCTCCACAAATCCCCGAATTTCCCCAAATCCCCCCAAAATCGCTTAAAATTTCCCCTAAATCCCCGAAATTCCCCAAAATCCTCCAAAAATCCCCCTAAATTACTCCCAAATCCCCGAAATTCCCTCAAATCCCCCAAAATCGCCAAAATTTCCCCTAAATCCCCGAAATTCCCCAAAATCCTCCAAAAATCCCCAAAATTTCTTCCTACATCCCCCAAAATCCCCCAAATTTTCCCTAATTCCCCCAAATTCCACAAAATCCCCCAAATCTTCCAAAATCCCCCAAAATTTCCCCTAAATCCCCCAAAACCCCAAAACTCCAAAATCCTCAAATCTCCCTCAAAATCTCCAAAATCCCCAAAATCCTCCCAAAATCCCCAAAATTCCCTCAATCCCCCAAAATCCCCTCACTAACCCCTCCCCTCCCCCACAGGCCTCCCCACCACCCCTCCCCACGCCCCCTCCCCTCCCCGCTGCGACCCCGCCCTGGCGCCGATTTTGGGGGCCGGGCGAGCTTAGTGGGGGAGGGCGGCGCTGCTGTACCGCTGCCCCTGGGAGCGCCCCCTCCCCACCTCGGTGCGGCGCTGCGGCCCCGACGGGAGCTGGGACCCCCTGCCCGAAGAGCGCGCGGACCCCTGCCTGCCAAGGTGGGATTTGGGGGTCCTGGGGATTTTCGGGGGTCCTGGGGATTTTGGGGGATCCTGAGGGATTTTGGGGGGATTTTAGGGGATTTTAGGGAGATTTTTGGGAGATTTTAGGGGATTTGAGAGGGTCCTAGGGGGTCCTGGGGGATTTTGGGAGAGATTTTGAGGGTCCTGGGGATTTTGGGGGATTTGAGGAGTCCTGGAGGAGGTTTGGGGAAATGTGATGGGGTCCTGGGGAGATTTTGGAAGTCCCGGGATTTTGGGGGTCCTTGATTGGTTTTAGGGGAAAATTTGGGGATTTTAGGGGATTCTGGGGATTTTGAGGGTCCTGAGGGGATTTTGGGGATCCTGGGGGATTTTGGGGAAGTCAGGGGGATTTTGGGGGTTTTAGGAGGTCTAAGGGAGATTTTGAAGTCCTGGGGATTTTGGGGGAGATTTTGGGGGTCCTGGGGGATTTGGGGGATTTTGGGGGTCCTGGGGGGTTTGGGGATCCCGACGGGAGCTGGGACCCCTGCCCAGGGGGCGCGGGGAACCCTGCCTACCAAGGTGGGGAATTTGGGGAAATTTTGAGGGGGTCCTGGGGAATTTGGGGAATTTTGGGGGTCCTGAGGAATTTTGGGGGAAATTTAGAGGATTTTAGGGAGATTTTGGGAGATTTTGGGGATTTGGGGGGGATTTTGGGGGGGTTAGGGGATTTTGGGGGTCCTGGGGATTTTGGGGGATTTGGGGGGGTCCTGGGGGGGATTTAGGGAGATTTTTTGGGGATTTAGGGGAATTTTGGGGGGTCCTGGGGGGGATTTTAGGGGGGGATTTTGAGGGGTCCTTGATTGGTTTTGGGGGAAAATTTGGGGGTCCTGGGGGGGATTTTGGGGAATTTTAGGGGGTCCTGGGGGGGGATTTTGGGGGTCTAAGGGAGATTTTGGGGGTCCTGGGGGATTTTGGGGGAATTTTGGGGGTCCTGGGGGTTTGGGGGATCCCGACGGGAGCTGGGACCCTGCCCGGGAGCATGCGGACCCCCGCTGCCAGGTAGGAATTTGGGGGGTCCTGGGGAATTTTGGGGGGTCCTAGGGGATTTTGGGAGATTTTGGGGGTCCTGGGGGTTTTGGGGATTTTAGGGGATTTTGGGGGTCCTGGGGGGATTTTGGGGAATTTTAGGGGGTCCTGGGGGTTTGGGGATCCCGACGGGAGCTGGGACCCCCTGCCTGAGGCGCGGACCCCTGCCTGCCAAGGTGCGGATTTTAGGGGGTCCTGGGGGGGATTTTGGGGGTCCTGGGGGGATTTTGGGGGGATTTTAGGGGGGATTTTAGGGAGATTTTGGGAGATTTTGGGGATTTTGGGGGTCCTGGGGGTCCTGGGGGATTTTAGGGGGTCCTGGGGGATTTTTGGGGGGATTTTCGAGGGTCCTGGGGGGATTTTGGGGGGTCCCGGGGGGATTTTGGGGGGTCCTGGGGGTTTGGGGGATCCCGACGGGAGCTGGGACCCCTGCCCGGGAGGCGCGCGGACCCCCGCTGCCAAGGTGGGGATTTGGGAAATTTGGGGGGGTCCTGGGGGGATTTTTGGGGGGTCCTGGGGGAATTTGGGGGAATTTTGGGGGATCCTGGGGGATTTTGGGGAATTTTAGGGGGGATTTTTGGGGATTTTGGGGGTCTAAGGGAGACTTTGGGGGTCCTGGGGAATTTGGGGGATTTTAGGGGGCTAAGGGAGATTTTGGGGGGTCCTGGGGGATTTTGGGGGTCCTGGGGGGGATTTTGGGGGGATTTTAGGGGGATTTTTGGGGGGTTTTGGGGGGTCTAAGGGAGACTTTGGGGGGTCCTGGGGGAATTTGGGGGAATTTTGGGGGGGTCCTGGAGGGATTTTGGGGGTCCTTGATTGGTTTTGGGGGTCCTGGGGGGATTTTGGGGAAATTTGGGGATTTTGCGGGATTTTGGGAAATTTGGGGGGTCCTGGGGGGATTTTGGGGGATTTTTGGGGGGTCCTTGATTGGTTTTGGGGGAAAATTTGGGGGGTCCTGGGGGATTTTGGGGGAATTCAGAGGGATTTTTGGGGTTTTGGGGGGTCTAAGGGAGATTTGGGGGGTCCTGGAGGGATTTTGGGGGTCCTGGGGGATTTGGGGAAATTTGGGGATTTTAGGGGAAATTTGGGGGATTCTGGGGGTCCTGGGGGGATTTTAGGGGATTTTAGGGGATTTTGGGGGATTTTGGGGGTCCTGAGTGGTTTTGGGGGGTCCTGGGGGATTTTTGGGGGATTTTAGGGGGGATTTTGGGGGGGTTTTTAGGGGGGTTTTGGGGGTCCTGAGGGATTTTGGGGAAATTTGGGGGTCCTGAGAGGTTTTTGGAGGAATTTTGGGAGATTTTGGAGGATTTTGGGGGATTTTAGGAAGATTTGGGGGTCCTGGGGGTATTTTTGGGGGGATTTTGGAAGGTCCTGGAGATATTTTGGAATTTTTTGGGGGGATTTTATGGGATTTTTTTTGTGGGGGGTGTTCCCCAAATTTTTTAACCCTTCCTTCCCCTCTGGAATTCGGTCACTGGCGGGGGGTGGGGGGAGGGGCAAATCCTGGAGGGAATTTTGGGATTGTTTAAAAATTTATTTAAATTATTTGTTGGAAATTTTGGGGAATTTCATGTGTTTATTTATTTATTTATTTATTTATTTAATTATTTTTAATTAATTAATTATTGGAATTTTTGGGGATTTCTTTAGGGATTTTTCGGGATTTTTGAGATTTTTGGGAATTTTTGGGAATTTTTGGGATTTTTGGGGATTTTTTAGGGAATTTTTTGGGATTTTTTTAGGGGGTTTTGGGGGGATTTTTGGGGATTTTTTGAGATTTTTGGGAATTTTTTGCGAATTTTTGGGGATATTTCGGAGATTTTTTTTGGGATTTTTTTGGGATTTATTTTGATTTTTTGGGGATTATTTTAGGATTTTTGGGGCTCACCCCAAATTTTTTAACCCTTTCCCAGCCGTGTTCTACCCATGGGGGCGGATCCTGACGGGGTTTTTGGGGATTTTGGGATTTTTTGGGATTTTTTGGGATTTTTGGGATTTTTAAAGGGATTTTTTGGGGAAAATTTTGGGATATTTTTAGGGAATGTTTTTGGGATTTTTGCGAATTTTTGGAATTTTTGGGGATTTTTTGGGGAATTTTTTGGGGAATTTTTTGGGATTTTTGGGGAATTTTTTTTTTTTGGGGGTTTATTTTTCGGATATTTTTTGGATAATCCAAAATATTTTAACCCTTTCCCAGCCGTGTTCTCCCCGTGGGGGGGGCGGATCCTGATGGGGTTTTTGGGGGGAATTTTGAGATTTTTTTGGAGGATTTTTTTCCGGTGTTTTTGGGATTTTTTGGGGCATAATCCTAATTTTTTTAACTTTTTCCTAGCCGTGGATTTTTTTGCGGTTTTTTGGGATTTTCTGGGAGATTTTTTTGGGGATTTTTTGGGGAATTTTTTGGGAATTTTTTTGGGATTTTTTTGGGAATAGTTTTGGGAATTTTTTTGAGGATTATTTTGGGAATTTTTTGGGAATTTTTTGTGATTTTTTTGGGGATTTTTTGGGAATTTTTTTTTTATTTTTTTGGATATTTTTGGGGAGAATTTTGTGATTTTTGGGAAAATTTTATGATTTTTTTCGGATTTTTTTGGGGATTTTTTTGGGATATTTTTAGGGAATATTTTTGGGATTTTTTGAGGATTATTTTGGGAATTTTTTTGGGATTTTTTGGGGAATTTTTTGGGAATTTTTTTGGGATTTTTTTGGGAATAGTTTTGGGATTTTTTTGAGGATTATTTTGGGAATTTTTTTGAGGATTATTTTTGGGAATTTTCTGGGAATTTTGGGATTTTTGGGGATTTTTGGGAATTTTTTGGGAATTTTTTATTTTTGGAGCTTTTTGGGGGATTTTTGGGGATTTTTTGGGAATTTTTTAGGATTTTTGGGGGTTTTTTCGGTTTTTTTGGATAATCCAAATTTTTTAACCCTTTTTGCCCGCGTGTTCTACCTTTGGGGGAGGCTGATCCTGACGGGATTTTGGGGGAATTTTTTTTTTTTTTTTTTTTTTGGAGAATTTTTTTCGGATTTTTTTGGGTCACCCCAAACATTTTTAACCCTTTCCCAGCCGTGTTCTGCCCCTCGGGGCGGATCCTGAAGGGGTTTTTGGGGGGAATTTTGGGATTTTTGGAGGATTTTTTCCGGTGTTTTTGGGATTTTTTGGGGCATAATCCTAATTTTTTAACTTTTTCCTAGCCGTGGATTTTTTTTGCGGTTTTTGGGATTTTCTGGGAGATTTTTGGGGGATTTTTTGGGAATATTTTTGGGATTTTTTGGGGAATTTTTTAAATTTTTGGGATTTTTTGGGAATAGTTTTGGGATTTTTTTGAGGATTATTTTGGGAATTTTTTGAGGATTATTTTGGGAATTTTTGGGAATATTTTTGGATTTTTGGGGATCTTTTGGGAATTTATTTTTATTTTCTTGGAGATTTTATGGGGGGATTTTTTGGGGATTTTTTTATTTTTGGAGATTTTTTCGGGTTTTTTCTGGGATAATCCTAATTTTTAACCCTTTCCCAGCCGTGTTCTGCCCCGCGCCGCTGGAGTTCGAGCACGGCTGGTTCTTCCCATGGGGGGCGGATCCTGGTGAAATTTGGGGGATTTTTTGGGGGAATTTTTGGGGAATTTTTTTAGGAATTTTTGGGGAATTTTTGGGGGATTTTTGGGAGATTTTTTGGAGATTTTTTTTGAGATTTTTGGGGGATTTTTTGGGATTTTTTAGGGATTTTTGGGGAATTTTGAGATTTTTTGGGGAATTTTTTGGGATATTTTGGAGATTTTTTTGGGATTTTTTTTTCCGGTGTTTTTGGCATTTTTTTGGGGATAATCCTAATTTTTAACCCTTTCCCAGCCGTGTTCTACCCATGGGGGGCGGATCCTGAGGGGGTTTTGGGGGGAATTTTGGGGATTTTTGGAGAATTTTTATTTTTGGGAATTTTTTTCAGGTTTTTCTGAGGATAATCCTAATTTTTTAACCCTTTTTAGCCGTGTTCTACCCGCGGGGGGCGGATCCTGACGGGATTTTGGGGAGGAATTTTGGATTTTTTGGGGGAATTTTGGAAATTTTTTGGGGATGTTTTTGGGGATAATCCTAATTTTTTAACCCTTTCCCAGCCGTGTTCTGCCCCAGCGCCGCTGGAGTTCGAGCACGGCTGGTTCTTCCCGCGGGGGGGGCGGATCCTGGTGAAATTTGGGGGATTTTTTGGGGGGAATTTTTGGGGAATTTTTTAGGAATTTTTGGGGAGATTTTTGGAGATTTTTTTGAGATTTTTGGGGGATTTTTTGGGATTTTTTTAGGGATTTTTTGGGGATTTTTTGAGATTTTTGGGAATTTTTGGGATATTTCGGAGATTTTTTGGGATTTTTTGGGATTTATTTTGATTTTTGGGGATTATTTTAGGATTTTTTGGGGCTCACCTCTAATATTTTTTAACCCTTTCCCAGCCGTGTTCTACCCGCGGGGGGGCGGATCCTGAGGGGTTTTGGGGAGATTTTGGAATTTTTGGGGGAATTTTGTGATTTTTTGGGAAAATTTTAGATTTTTTCCGGATTTTTTGGGGTCACCCCAAACATTTTTAACCCTTTCCCAGCTGTGTTCTGCCCCTCGGGGGCGGATCCTGACGGGATTTTGGGAGGAATTTTTGGATTTTTTTTCTTGGGATGTTTTTGGGGATAATCCTAATTTTTTTAACCCTTTCCTAGCCGTGTTCTGCCCCCGCGCCGCTGGAGTTCGAGCACGGCTGGTTCTTCCTGCTGGGGGCGGCACCCCGGGCTCGGTGCTGCGCTACGGCTGCTCGGGGGCTTCAGCTCAGGGGCGCCCCTGAGCGGCGCTGCGGGAACGGGGGCGCTGGAGGGGTCTGACCCCGTCTGCGACGATGGATGTGAGAGAATTGGGGGATTTTGGGGGTCCTGGGGGGTTTGGGGGATTTGGGGGATTTGGGGGCGCTGGGAGGGGTCTGACCCGTCTGCGACGATGGATGTGAGAAAATTGGGGGATTTTGGGGGTCCTGGGGGGTTTGGGGGCGCTGAGGGGTCTGACCCCGTCTGCGACGATGGATGTGAGAAAATTTGGGGGATTTTGGGGGTCCTGGGGGATTTGGGGGATTTGGGGAGATTTCAGGTGGGATTTGGGGGTTTTGAGGGATTTTGGGGGTCCTAGGGGGTTTGGGGGATTTGAGTGAATTTGGGGACATTTGGGGGGATTTGGGGGTCCTGGGGGGTTTGGGGGATTTGGGGGATTTGGGGATTTTGGGGGATTTGGGGCGCTGGAGGGGTCTTGACCCCGTCTGCGACGATGGATGTGAGAGAATTCGGGGATTTTGGGGGTCCTGGGGGGTTTGGGGCGCTGGGAGGTCTGACCCGTCTGCGACGATGGATGTGAGAGAATTTGGGGGATTTTGGGGGGTCCTGGGGGGATTTGGGGGATTTTGGGGATTTTGGGAGAATAGGGGGATTTGGGGGATTTTGGGGGTCCTGGGGGGTTTGAGGGAATTTGGGGATTTTGGGGGGTTTGGGAAGAATTGAGGGATTTGGGGGTCCTGGGGGTTTGGGGCGCTGAGGGGTCTGACCTCGTCTGCGACGATGGATGTGAGAAAATTGGGGATTTTGGGGGTCCTGGGGGATTGGGGGATTTTGGATGATTTGGGGGGATTGAGGGATTTGGGGGGTCCTGGGGGGTTGGGGTGGGTTTTGGGGGATTTGTGGGATTTTGGTGGGGGTTTGGGGATTTTGGGGGTCCTGGGGGTTTGGGGCGCTGGGGGGTCTGACCTCGTCTGCGACGATGGATGTGAGAGAATTGGGGGATTTTGGGGGATTTGGGGGATTTGGGGGATTTTGGGGGGTCCTGGGGGGATTTGGGGGGATTTGGGGAGATTTCAGGTGGGATTTGGGGGTTTTGAGGGATTTTGGGGGTCCTAGGGGGGTTTGGGGGGATTTGAGTGAATTTGGGGACATTTGGGGGGATTTTGGGGGTCCTGGGGGATTTTGGGGTTTTTGGGGATTTTTTGGGGGATTTGGGGGCGCTGGGAGGGGGTCTGACCTCGTCTGCGACGATGGATGTGAGAGAATTGGGGATTTTGGGGGTCCTGGGGGGGTTTGAGGGGATTTTGGGGGGTTTGGGAAGAATTGGGGGATTTGGGGATTTTGGGGCATTTGGGGGGTTGAGGGATTTTGGGGATCCTGGGGGGGTTTGGGGTGGGTTTTGGGGGATTTTGGGGATTTTGGAATTTTTGGGGGTTTGGGGGGATTTTTGGGGGTAATTTTGGGGGATTTTGGGGGCATTTGGGGGGATCCTGGGGGTTTTTGGGGGGATTTTGGGGGTTTTGGGGAGAATTGGGGGATTTATGGGATTTGGCGGATCCTGGGGGATTTTGGGGATTTTGGGGGTCCTGGGGGTTTGGGGGCGGGTTGGGGATTTGGGGGATTTTGGGGGATTTGGGGGTCCTGGGGGATTTTGGGGTGATTTTGGGGATTTGGGGGTTTGGGGGGTTGAGGGGATTTTTGGACAGTTTTGGCTATTTCTATGCTGAATTTGGGCTGATTTTTGGCTGGTTTTGGACTATTTCTTTCCATTTTCGGACGATTTCTGCTCCATTTTCGGGCCATTTCTGCTCCATTTTTGGGCTATTTTTGTACCGAATTTGGGCTGATTTTTGGGCAGTTTTGGGTTATTTCCGCTCCATTTTTGGGCAGTTTTCGGGTTATTTCCGCTCCATTTTCAGGCTATTTCTGCTCCATTTTCGGGTTATTTCTGTGCTGATTTCTGCTCCATTTTCGGGCTATTTCTGAGCCGAATTTGGGCTGATTTTTGGGCAGTTTTTGGGTTATTTCTGCTCCGTTTTCGGGCCATTTCTGCTCCATTTTTGGGCAGTTTTCGGGTTATTTCCGCTCCATTTTTGGGCAGTTTTCGGGGTTATTTCCGCTCCATTTTCAGGCTATTTCTGCTCCATTTTCGGGTTATTTCTGTGCTGATTTCTGCTCCATTTTCGGGTTATTTCTGAGCCGAATTTGGGCTGATTTTTGGGCAGTTTTGGGTTATTTCTGCTCCATTTTCGGGCTATTTCCGCTCCATTTTCGGGCCATTTCTGCTCCATTTTGGGCAGATTTCGGGTTATTTCTGCTCCATTTTTGGGCAGTTTTCGGGTTATTTCCGCTCCATTTTTGGGCAGTTTTCGGGTTATTTCTGCTCCATTTTCGGGCCATTTCTTTTCCATTTTTGGCAGTTTTCGGGCTATTTCTGCTCCATTTTTGGGCCATATCCGAGCTGAATTTGGGCTGATTTTTGGGCAGTTTTCGGATTATTTCCGCTCCATTTTTGGGCAGTTTTCGGGCCATTTCTGCTCCATTTACGGGCTATTTCTGAGCTGAATTTGGGCTGATTTTTGGGCAGTTTTCGGGTTATTTCAGCTCCATTTTGGGCAGATTTCGGGCTATTTCTGCTCCATTTTCGGGCCATTTCCGCCCCATTTCCGGGCTATTTTTGTACCGAATTTGGGCTGATTTTTGGGCAGTTTTCGGGTTATTTCTGCTCCATTTTCGGGCCATTTTCGCTCCATTTTCGGGCAGTTTTTGGGCCATTTCTTTTCCATTTTCGGGCAGTTTTTGGGTTATTTCCGCCCCATTTTCGGGCTATTTCTGTGCTGAATTTGGGCTGAATTCTTCTCCATTTTCGGGCCATTTCTGCTCCATTTTCAGGCAGTTTTCGGTTATTTCCGCTCCATTTTTGGGCAGTTTTTGGGTTATTTCTGCTCCGTTTTCGGGCCATTTCCGCTCCATTTTTGGGCAGTTTTTGGGCCATTTCTGCTCCATTTTTGGGCAGTTTCGGTTATTTCTGTCTGGTTTTGGGCCATTTCTGCTCCATTTTTGGGCAGTTTTTGGGTTATTTCTGCTCCATTTTTGGACAGTTTTTGGGTTATTTCTGCTCCATTTTTGGGCAGTTTTCGGGCCATTTCTGCTCCATTTTCAGGCTATTTCTGCTCCATTTTTGGGCAGTTTTTGGGTTATTTCCGCTCAATTTTCGGGTAATTTCTGCTCCATTTTTCGGCCATATCTGAGCTGAATTTGGGCTGATTTTTGGGCAGTTTTCGGGCTATTTCCGCCCCATTTTGGGCAGTTTTTGGGTTATTTCTGCTCCATTTCCGGGCCATTTCTTTTCCATTTTCGGGCAGTTTTCGGGTTATTTCTGCTCCATTTTCGGGCCATTTCTGCTCCATTTTCGGGCTATTTCTGAGCCGAATTTGGGCTGATTTTTGGGCAGTTTTCGGGTTATTTCTGCTCCATTTTTGGGCAGTTTTTGGGCTGTTTCTGCCCCATTTTCGGGCTATTTTTGAGCCGAATTTGGGCTGATTTTTGGGCAGTTTTTGGGTTATTTCTGCTCCATTTTCGGGCTATTTCTGCTCCATTTTGGGCCATTTCTGCTCTATTTTGGGCAGTTTCGGGCCATTTCTGCTCCATTTTGGGCAGTTTTTGGGTTATTTCTGCTCCATTTTCGGGCCATTTCTGCCCCATTTTCGGGCACTTTTCGGGCCATTTCCGCCCCATTTTCACCCCTCTTTCTCTCCCCCCCCAGCCGGTGACTGCCCTGCCCCGCCGTGCCCCCCGGCGCCTCCATGGAGGGGTCCCGGGCCCGGTTCTCCATCGAGGGGCTCGTTCGGTTCCGGTGCCGCCCGGGGCTGCAGCTCGTGGGCTCAGCCGAGCGGCGCTGCCTGGAGGGGGGCAGTGGAGCGGCAGCGAGCCGAGCTGCAGGGTGGGTCCTGGGGGGTCTGGGGAAAATTTGGGGGATTTGGGGGTTTGGGGAGATTTGGGGGTTTGGGGGGATTTGGAGGAGATTTGGGGGATTTGAGGGGATTTGGGGGTCCTGGGAGGGGTTCTGGGGGTCCTGGGGGTTTGGGGGTCCTGGGGGATTTGAGGAGGTTTATGGGGGGTCTGGGGAGATTTGGGAGGTCCTGGGGGGTTTGGGGGGTTTGGGGGAGTTTGAGGAGGTTTTGGGGACGGTCTGGGGGTCCTGGGGGGTATGAGGGGATTTGGGGGTCTTGGTGGGTATGGGGGCTTTGGGGGAATTTCAGGAGGTTTTGGGGGTCCTGGGGGAGTTGGGGGGTTTCGGGGGCTCTGGAGGGGGGCAGTGAGCGGCAGCGAGCCGAGCTGCAGGGTGGGGCTGGGGGGTCTGGGGGATTTGGGGGTCCTAGGCTTGGGTTGGGGGGATTTGGGGGTCCTGGGGGATTTGGAGGGGTTTGGGGGGTTTGGGGGTTTCGGGGGCTCTGGAGGGGGCAGTGAGGCGGCAGCGAGCCGAGCTGCAGGGGTGGGGCTGGGGGGTCCTGGGGGATTTGGGGGTATGGGAGGGTTTGGGGGATTTGGGGGATTTTGGGGGATTTGGGGGTCCTGGGAGGGGTTCTGGGGGTCCTGGGGGGTTTGGGGAAAATTTGGGGGGTTGGGGGAGATTTGGGGGGTCCTGGGGAGATTTGGGGGGTTTGAGGGGATTTGGGGGATTTGAGGAGGTTTTGGGGGTCCTGGGGGATTTGGGGGATTTGGGGAGATTTGGGGGTCCTGGGGGATTTTTGGGACGGTTTCGGGGGTTCTGGAGGGGGGCAGTGGAGCGGCAGCGAGCCGAGCTGCAGGGGTGGGTCCTGGGGGTCCTGGGTGGGATTTGGGGGTCCTAGGGGGTTTGGGGGGATTTGGAGGAGATTTGGGAGGGTTTGGGGGGTTTGGGGGGTCCTGGGGGATTTGGGGGGGATTTGGGGAGATTTGGGGGTTTGAGGAGGTTTTGGGGGTCCTGGGGGGTTTGAGGAGTTTGAGGGGATTTGGGGAGTCCTGGGGGATTTTTGGGGATTTGGGGTTCCTGGAGGGGGCAGTGGAGCGGCAGCGAGCCGAGCTGCAGGGGTGGGGCTAGGGCGGTTTGGGGGGATTTGGGGGTCCTGGGGGTCTGGGAGGGGTTTGGGGGTCCTGGGGGATTTTGGGGGATTTGAGGGATTTGAGGGGATTTGGGGAGATTTGGGGTCCTGGGAGGATTTCAGGAGGTTTTGGGGGGTCTGGGGGTCCTGGGGAAATTTGGGGGTTCTGGGGGGTTTGAGGAGGTTTTGGGAGGATTTGGGGGGTTGAGGCAGGTTTGGGGGGTCCTGGGGGATTTGGGGGGTTCTGGGGGTATTTGGGGGTTCTGGGAGGGTTTGGGGGTCTCAGGGGCTAGAAGGGGATTTTGGGGGGGATTTTGGGGGTCCTGGGTGGATTTTGGGTGTATTCGGGGGTCCTGGGAGGTCCTGGGGGATTTGGGGAGATTTGGGAGCTCCTGGTGGGTTTTTTTGGGGACGGTGCATCTGGAGGACCCTGGGGATTTTTTGGGGGTCCAGGGCAGTTTTGGTGACCCCTCCCCTCGGTAGTGTCGCCCCCAGACCCAAATTCCTTCGACTCCCCGAGGACGTGGCCGAGGCGTTCCTGAGCGTCCCTGACCCAGACCGTGGAGGCGGCCGAGGCCAACCGGAGCCAGGGTGGGCTCTGGGGGGTCTGGGGGTCCTGGGGCGGTTTGGGGGGCTGGGGGGTCCTGGGGGCGGTTTGGGGGCTTGGGGGTCCTGGGGAGTCCCGAGGGGTTTTGGGGGTCCTGAGGGGTCCCAAGGACGTTTGGGGGGGGATTTGGGGGTCGTGAGGGGTCCCAAGGGGTCCTGAGGAGGTTTTGGGGAATTTTGGGGGTCTTGAGGGTCTGGGGATTCTCAGGGGTCTGGGGTCTCTGGAATTGGGTCTGGGGGTCTCTGAATTGGGTCTGGGGTCCCAGACGCCACCTCCAAGCGGCGGATCCGGCTGGAGGCCGGCGGGTCCCTGAACGTGTTCCCTGGTGGGATCCCGGGGCTCTGTGGGTCTGGGGTCTCTGAATTGAGTCTGGGGTCTCACTGAATTGGGTCTGGGGTCTCTGAATTGGGTCTGGGGTCTCTGAATTGGGTCTGGTCTCACGGGGGTCTCTCTGAATTGGGTCTGGGGTCTCTCTGAATTGGGTCTGGGGTCCCAGACGCCACCTCCAAGCGGCGGATCCGGCTCGAGGCCGGCGGGTCCCTGAACGTGGGGGGATCCCGGGGGTCTCGGGGTTCCTGTGGGTCTGGGGTCTCTGAATTGGGTCTGGGGTCTCACTGAATTGGGTCTGGGGTCTCTCAATTGGGTCTGGGGTCCCAGACGCCACCTCCAAGCGGCGGATCCGGCTCGAGGCCGGCGGGTCCCTGAACGTGGGGGGATCCCCGGGTTCCTATGGGTCTGGGGTCTCTGAATTGGGTCTGGGGTCTCTGGGGGTCTCTGAATTGGGTCTGGGGTCTCTCTGAATTGGTCTGGGGTCCCAGACGCCACCTCTAAGCGGGCGGATCCGGCTCGAGGCCGGCGCGTCCCTGAACGTGTTTCTGGTGGGATCCTGGGGTTCCTGTGGGTCTGGGGTCCCTCAGTTGGGTCTGAATTGGGTCTCTGGGGTCTCTCTCGAGTCTCTGAATTGGGTCTGGGGTCTCAGACGCCACCTCTAAGCGGGCGGATCCCGGCTCGAGGCCGGGGATCCCTGAACGTGTTCCTGGTGCTCTGTGGGTCTGGGGTCTCAGTTGGGTCTGAATTGGGTCTGGGGGTCTCTGAATTGGGGTCTGGGGGTCTCTCTGAATTGGGGTCTGAGGTCCCAGACGCCACCTCCAAGCCGGCGGATCCGGCTCGAGGCCGGCGGGTCCCTGAACGTGTTCCTGGTGGGATCCCGGGGCTCTCTGGGTCTGGGGTCTCTCAGTTTGGTCTGAATTGGGTCTGGGGGTCTCTGAATTGGGTCTGGGGTCTCTGAATTGGGTCTGGGGTCTCTCAGACGCCACCTCCAAGCGGCGGATCCGGCTGGAGGCCGGCGGGTCCCCTGAACGGGGGGATCCCGGGTTCTGTGGGTCTGGGGTCTCTCAGTTGGGTCTGAATTGGGTCTGGGGTCTCTCTGAATTGGGTCTGGGGTCTCTGAATTGGGTCTGGGGTCTCTCGGGTCTCTCTGAATTGGGTCTGGGGTCTCTCTGAATTGGGTCTGGGGTCCCAGACGCCACCTCTAAGCGGGCGGATCCGGGCTGGAGGCCGGCGGGTCCCTGAACGTGTTCCTGGTGGGGATCCCGGGGTTCTGTGGGTCTGGGGTCTCTCTCGGGTCTCTCTGAATTGGGTCTGGGGTCTCTCTGAATTGGGTCTGGGGTCCCAGACGCCACCTCCAAGCTTGGCGGATCCGGCTCGAGGCCGGGGGTTCCTGAACGTGTTCCTGGTGGGATCCCGGGCTCTGTGGGTCTGGGGTCTCGGTCTCTGAATTGGGTCTGGGGTCTCTGAATTGGGTCTGGGGTCTCTGAATTGGGTCTGGGGTCTCGGGTCTCTCAGTTGGGTCTGGGGTCTCGGGTCTCTCTGAATTGGGTCTGGGGTCCCAGACGCCACCTCCAAGCCGGGCGGATCCGGCTGGAGGCCGGCGGGTCCCTGAACGTGTTCCTGGTGGGATCCCGGGGCTCTGTGGGTCTGGGGTCTCTGAATTGGGTCTGGGGTCTCTGAATTGGGTCTGGGGTCTCACTGAATTGGGTCTGGGGTCCCAGACGCCACCTCCAAGCGGCGGATCCGGCTCGAGGCCGGCGGGTCCCTGAACGTGTTCCTGGTGGGATCCCGGGGTTCTGTGGGTCTGGGGTCTCTGAATTGGGTCTGGGGTCTCTGAATTGGGTCTGGGGTCTCTCTGAATTGGGTCTGGGGTCCCAGACGCCACCTCCAAGCGGCGGATCCGGCTGGAGGCCGGGGGTCCCTGAACGTGGGGGGATCCCGGGGTCTCGGGGTTCCTGTGGGTCTGGGGTCCTCAATTGGGTCTGGGGGTCTCTGAATTGGGTCTGGGGTCTCTGAATTGGGTCTGGGGTCTCTCAGACGCCACCTCCAAGCGGCGGATCCGGCTGGAGGCCGGCGGGTCCCTGAACGTGGGGGGATCCCGGGGTTCTGTGGGTCTGGGGTCTCTCAGTTGGGTCTGAATTGGGTCTGGGGTCTCTCTGAATTGGGTCTGGGGTCTCTGAATTGGGTCTGGGGTCTCTCGGGTCTCTCTGAATTGGGTCTGGGGTCTTCTGAATTGGGTCTGGGGTCCCAGACGCCACCTCCAAGCGGCGGATCCGGCTGGAGGCCGGCGGGTCCCTGAACGTGTTCCTGGGGTTCCTATGGGTCTGGGGTCTCTCAGTTGGGTCTGGGGTCTCGGGTCTCTCAGTTGGGTCTGGGGTCTCTCGGGTCTCTCTGAATTGGGTCTGGGGTCTCTGAATTGGGTCTGGGGTCTCTCTGAATTGGGTCTGGGGTCCCAGACGCCACCTCCAGCGGGCGGATCCGGCTGGAGGCCGGCGGGTCCCTGAACGTGTTCCTGGTGCTCTGTGGGTCTGGGGTCTCTCAGTTGGGTCTGAATTGGGTCTGGGGTCTCTGAATTGGGTCTGGGGTCCCAGACGCCACCTCCAAGCGGCGGATCCGGCTCGAGGCCGGCGGGTCCCTGAACGTGTTCCTGGTTCTGGACGCCTCGCGCTCGGTGGACCCGCGCGATTACGCGGTGGCGCGGGACGCGCTCAGCGAGCTGGTGGAGAAGGTGGGAGCCCCGAAAATGGCCCAAAATCACCCCAAAATAGCCCAAAAATAGCCCCAAAAACACCCCAAAAACTGCCCGAAAATAGCCCCAAAATAGCCCAAAAAGTGCCCGAAAATAGCCCGAAAATAGCCCGAAAATATCCCAAGAACGGCCTGAAAATAGCCCAAAAACGGCCCGAAAATACCCAAAACACCCCAAAACGGCCCGAAAAACCCAAAAATAGCCCAAAAACTGCCCTCGAAAATATCCCAAAAACTGCCCGAAAATAGCCCAAAATAGCCCAAAATAGCCCAAAAATAGCCCCAAAATAGCCCAAAAATAGCCCCAAAATAGCCCCAAAATAGCCCAAAATAGCCCCAAAATAGCCCCAAAATAGCCCAAAAACACCCCAAAAAGTGCCCGAAAATAGCTCGAAAAACACCCCAAAACGGCCCGAAAATACCCAAAAACCACCCCAAAAACGGCTCGAAAATAGCCCAGAAACGGCCCGAAAATATCCCAGAAACTGCCCGAAAATACCCAAAATACTCTCAAAAACGGCCCGAAAATATCTCAAAACGGCCCGAAAATACCCAAAAACACCCCAAAACTGCCCTAAAATAGCCCGAAAATAGCCTAAAATAGCCCAAAAATAGCCCAAAATAGCCCAAAATAGCCCAAAACGGCCCCAAAATACCTCAAAATGGCCCGAAAATAGACCAAAAATAGCCCAAAAACGGCCCGAAAATAGCCCCAAAATAGCCCAAAAGTGTCTGAAAATAGCCCAAAATAGCCCCAAAATAGCCCAAAAATAGCCCAAAAAGCCCCAAAATAGCCCAAATATAGCCCAAAAATAGCCCAAAAATAGCCAAAACCTGACTGAAATGGCCCGAAAATACCCCAAAACTGCCCAAAAATAGCCCCAAAATAGCCCCAAAATAGCCCAAAATAGCCCCAAAATAGCCTCAAAAAGTGCCCGAAAATAGCCTCGAAAACACCCCAAAACGGCCCGAAAATACCAAAACCACCCCAAAACTGACTGAAAATAGCCCGAAAATACCCCAAAAACTGACCAAAAATAGCCCGAAAATAGCCCAAAAATAGCCCAAAAATAGCCCAAATATAGCCCCAAAATAGCCCAAAAATAGCCCCAAAATATCCCAAAATATCCAAAACGGTCCTAAAATAGCCCAAAATAGCCCAAAACTGCCCGAAACACCCCAAAATAGCCCAAAAATAGCCCAAAACTGCCCAAAAAATAGCCCCAAAATAGCCCAAAATAGCCCAAAACTGCCCAAAATAGCCTCCAAAATAGCCCCAAAATAGCCCCAAAATAGCCCAAAACACCCCAAAATAGCCCTAAAATAGCCCAAAATAGCCCCGAAATAGCCCCAAAATAGCCCTAAAAGATCCCAAAAAGAGCCCGAAATAGCCCCTAAAATGGCCCAAAACACCTCAAAATAGCCCCAAAATAGCCCAAATATAGCCTAAAAATAGCTCAAAATAGCCCCAAAATAGCCCAAAACCACCCCAAACATAGCCCAAAAATAGCCCAAAATAGCCCAAAAATAGCCCAAAATAGCCCAAAACTGCCCAAAATAGCCCAAAATAGCCCCAAAATAGCCCAAATATAGCCCGAAAATAGCCCAAATATAGCCCAAAAATAGCCCAAAACTGCCCAAAATAGCCCAAAATAGCCCCCAAAATATCCCAAAATAGCCCAAAACGGCCCTAAAATAGCCCAAAAATAGCCCAAAACTGCCCGAAAACACCCCAAAATAGCCCAAAAATAGCCCAAAACTGCCCAAAATAGCCCCAAAATAGCCCAAAAATAGCCCAAAAACTGCCCAAAAATATCCCAAAATAGCCCAAAATATCCCAAAATAGCCAAAACCTGACTGAAAATGGCCCGAAAATACCCCAAAAACTGCCCCAAAATAGCCCCAAAATAGCCCAAAATAGCCCAAAAATAGCCCAAAAATAGCCAAAAAAACACCCCAAAAATAGCCCAAAAATAGCCCCAAAACACCCCAAAACTGCCCTAAAATAGCCCCGAAAATAGCCTAAAAGTGCCCCGAAAATAGCCCCAAAATAGCCCCAAAATAGCCCTAAAATAGCCCAAACATAGCCCAAAAATAGCCCAAAATAGCCCTAAAATAGCCCCAAAACACCCCAAAAACTGTCCGAAAATAGCGCAAAACGGCCCAAAATACCTAAAAATAGCCCAAAACGCCCTAAAATACTCCCGAAAACGGCCCGAAAATGGCCCGAAAATAGCCCGAAATAGCACAAAAACGACTCCCAAACGGCCCCAAAAGTGCCTAAAAACACCTCAAAACGGCCCGAAAATAGCGCAAAAAACACCCCAAAAACGCCCCGAAAATAGACCGAAAATAGCCCAGAAACGGCCCGAAATACCCAAAAATAGCCAAAAACTAGCCCCAAAACGCCTGAAAATAGGACCGAAAATAGCCCGAAAATAGCCCAAAACACCCCAAAACGGGCCCCAAAATAGCCCGAAAATAGCCCCGAAGATACCACAAAACTGCCCTAAAATAGCCCAAAAACTGCCCGAAATGCCAAAATATCCCAAAACTGCGCTAAAACGGCCCGAAAATAGCCAAAAACTGACTGAAAATATCCCAAAATAGCCCAAAAACACCCCCAAAAATGGCCCCGAAAATAGCCCAAAATAGCCCAAAACACCCCAAAACGGCCCGAAAATACCCAAAAATAGCCCAAAACCTGCCCGAAAATGGCCCAAAACCACCCCAAAACCAGCCCGAAAATAGCCCAAAAATACCCCCAGAAACGGCCCGAAAATACCCAAAACTGCCCGAAAATAGCCAGAAAATATCCCAAAAATATCCCAAAACTGCCCTCAAAATATCCCAAAACCGGCCCAAAATACCCAAAAATAGCCCAAAAACTGCCCCAAAATAGCCCCAAAACTGCCTAAAAATAGCCCCCAAATTTCCCCTGAGACCCTCTAAAATCTCCTTAGACCCCCAAAATCCCATTTAAATCCCCCTAAAATTGCCTAAAAATGCCTGAAAAATCCCATTTAAACCCCAAAATCCCTTTAAACCCCCCAAAACTCCCCCCAAAATTCTCTGAGACCCCCAAAACTCCTCTATGACCCCCAAATCTCCTTAAACCCCCAAAATCCCGAAAAAATCCCAAAAAATTCCAAAAATCCCAAAAAATCCCATTAAAACCCCAAAAATCCCATTTAAACCCCCAAAAAATCCCCTTTAAACCCCCCCCAAACCCCCCCTCCTAGACCCCCCCAAATTTCCCTCTGGAGACCCCCAAAATCTCCTTTACACCCCCAAAAATCCCATTTAGACCCCAAAATCCCATTTAAATCCCCCTAAAATTCAAAAAATCCCAAAAATTCACTTAAAATCCCCAAAAATCCCATTTAAACCTCCCAAAACCCCCAAATTTCTTCCGAGAGCCCCCAAATTTCCTCTGTGACCCCAAAATCTCCTTTAGACCCCCAAAATCCCAAAAATCCCAAAAATTCACTTAAAATCCCAAAAATCCCATTTAAATCCAGAAAAAACCCATTTAAACCGCAAAAATCTCCTTTAAACCCCCCAATCCCCTCCGAGACCCCCCAAATTTTCTCCGTGACCCCCAAACCCCTTTTTAGACCCCCCAAATCCCATTTAAACCCCTCAAAATCCCATTTAAATCCCCCTAAAATTCCAAAAATCCCAAAAATCCCATTTAAACCCCAAAAATCCCATTTAATCCTCCAAAACCCCCCAAAATTTCCTCTGTGACCCCCAAAATCTCCTTTAGACCCCAAAATCTCCTTTAAATCCCAAAAATTCCCTTAAAATCCCAAAAAATTCACTTAAAATCCCAAAAAAATCACCTAAAAATCCAGAAAAAATCCATTTAACCCCCAAAAATCCCCTTTAAACCCCCCAAACCCCCTCCGAGACCCCCCAAATTTCCTCCGTGACCCCCAAATTTCCTCCGTGACCCCCCAAATTTCCTCTGAGACCCCCAAATTTCCTCTGAGACCCCCAAATCTCTTTTAAACCCCCAAAATCTCCTCTGAGACCCCAAAATCCCATTTAAACCCCTGAAAATCCCCTTTAAATCCCCCTAAAATTCCAAAAATCCCAAAAATCCCATTTAAACCCCCCAAACCCCCCAAATTTCCTCTGTGACCCCCCAAATTTCCTCTGAGACCCCCCAAATTTCCTCTGAGACCCCCAAAATCTCCTTTAGACCCCTGAAAATCACATTTAAATCCCCCAAAATTCCAAAAAATTCCCAAAATCCCATTTAACCCCCAAAAATCCCCTTTAAACCCCCAAACCCCTCCTAGACCCCCCAAATTTTCTCCGTGACCCCCCAAATTTCCTCCGTGACCCCCAAATTGCGCAGATCGCCAGCCTGGGGCGACCCCCGCTACGGGGTGATCACCCCGAAATAAATCCCATTGAAACCCCCAAAAATCCCATTTAACCCCCCAAATACCCCTGAGACCCCCAAACCCCTCCTAGACCCCCCAAATTTTCTCTGTGACCCCCAAAATCTCCTTTAGACCCCAAAATCTCCTTTAGACCCCCAAAATCTCCTTTTATCCCCCAAAATCCCATTTAAATCCCCCCAAAATTCCAAAAATCCCAAAAATCCCATTTAAACCCCCCAAACCCCCCAAATTTCCTCTGAGACCCCCAAAATCTCCTTTAGACCCCCAAAATCTCCTTTAGACCCCTGAAAATCCCATTTAAACCCCTCAAAATCCCATTTAAATCCCCCTAAAATTCCAAAAAATCCCAAAAATCCCATTTAAACTCCAAAACCCTTTAAACCCCCCCAAACCCCCAAAATTTTCTCTGTGACCCCCCAAATTTTCTCTGAGACCCCCAAAATCTCATTTTAGACCCCAAAATCTCTTTTAAACCCCCCAAAATCCCCTTAAAATCCCAAAAATCCCATTTAAATCCCAAAAAATCCCCTTTAAACCCCCCAAACCACCTCCTAGACCCCCCAAATTTTCTCCGTGACCCCCCAAATTTTTTCCGTGACCCCCAAATTGCGCAGATCGCCAGCCTGGGGCGACCCCCGCTACGGGGTGATCACCCCGAAATAAATCCCATTGAAACCCCCAAAAATCCCATTTAACCCCCCAAATACCCCTGAGACCCCCAAACCCCTCCGAGACCCCCAAATTTTCTCTGTGACCCCCAAAATCTCCTTTAGACCCCAAAAATCTCCTTTAGACCCCCAAAATCTCCTTTTATCCCCCAAAAATCCCATTTAAATCCCCCAAAATTCCAAAAAATTCCCAAAATCCCATTTAAACCCCAAAAATCCTCCTTTAAACCCCCTAAACCCCTCCTAGACCCCCCAAATTTCTCCGTGACCCCCCAAATCTCCTTTAGACCCCCAAAATCCCAAAAATCCCAAAAATTCCAAAAAATCCCAAAAAATCCCATTTAAACCCCAAAAATCCCATTTAAACCCCAAAAAATCCCCTTTAATCCCCCCAAACCACCTCCTAGACCCCCCAAATTTTCTCCGAGACCCCCAAATCTCTCTTTAGACCCCCAAAATTCCCTTAAAATCCCAAAAATTCACGCCTACAAAGATCCAGAAAAAATCCATTTAACCCCCAAAAATCCCCATTTAAACCCCCCAAACCACCTCCTAGACCCCCAAATTTTCTCCGTGACCCCCAAATTTCCTCCGTGACCCCCAAATCTTTTTTTATCCACCAAAATCCCATTTAAATCCCCTAAAATCCCAAAAATCCCAAAATCCATTTAAGCCCCAAAAATCCCATTTAATCTCCAAAACTCCCCAAATTTCCTCTGAGACCCCCAAATCTCCTTTAGACCCCAAATCTCCTTTAGACCCCCCAAAATTCCCTTAAAATCCAAAAATTCACTTAAAATCCCAAAATCACCTAAAAATCCAGAAAATCCATTTAACCCCAAAATCCCTTTAAACCCCCAAACCCACTCCGAGACCCCCAAATTTTCCTCCGTGACCCCCAAACCCCTTTTAGACCCCCAAATCTCCTTTAGACCCCAAAATTCCCCTTTAGACCCCTGAAAATCCCATTTAAATCCCCCTAAAATTCCAAAAATCCAAAAAATCCCATTTAAACCCCAAAAATCCCTTTAAACCCCCCAAAACCCCCCAAATTTCTTCTGAGACCCCAAAATCTCCTTTAGACCCCAAAATCTCCCTTTAAATCCCAAAAATTCCTTAAAATCCCAAAAATTCACTTAAAATCCCAAAAAATCACCTAAAAATCCAGAGAAAATCCATTAGACCCCCAAAAATCCCTTTAAACCCCCCAAACCCCTCCGAGACCCCCAAATTTTCTCTGTGACCCCCAAATTTCCTCTGTGACCCCCCAAAATCTCCTGTAGACCCCGAAAATCTCCTTTTATCCCCAAAAATCCCATTTAGAATCCCCCTAAAATTCCCAAAAATCCCAAAAATCCCATTTAAACCCCAAAAATCCCCTTTAAACCCCCCAAAACCCCCAAATTTCTTCTGAGACCCCCAAATTTCCTCTGAGACCCCCAAAATCCCTTTAGACCCCAAAATCCCAATTAAACCCCTCAAAATCCCATTTAAATCCCCTAAAATTCCAAAAAATCCCAAAAATCCCATTTAAACCCCCAAACCCCCAAACCCCTCCGAGACCCCCAAATTTTCTCTGAGACCCCCAAATTTCCTTTAGACCCCCAAAATCTCCTTTACACCCCAAAATCTCCTTTAGACCCCAAAAATTCACTTTAAAATCCCCAAAATCCCATTTAAACCCCAAAAATCTCCTTTAAACCCCCAAACCCCCTCCGAGACCCCCCAAATTTCCTCTGAGACCCCCAAATTTTCCTTTACACCCCCAAAATCTCATTTAGACCCCCAAAATCTCTTTAGGCCCTCAAAATCCCATTTAAATCCCCCTAAAATTCAAAAAATCCCAAAAATCCCATTCAAACCCCCCAAAACCCCCCAAATTTTCTCCGAGACCCCCAAATTTTCTCTGTGACCCCCAAATTGCGCAGATCGCCAAAAGCCTGCTTTAGACCCCCAATAATCCCATTGAAATCCCCTAAATTCTTAAAATCCCAAAAATCCCATTTAAACCCCCAAAATACCCCTTTAAACTCCCCAAACCCCTCTCGAGACCCCCCAAATTTTCTCTGAGACCCCCCAAATTTTCTCTGTGACCCCCAAATCTTCTTTAGACCCCCAAAATCCCATTTAAATCCCCCTGAAATTCCAAAAATCCCCCAAAAATCCCCTTAAAATCCCCAAAATCCCTCCTAGACCCCCAAATTCCTCCTGAGACCCCCAAATTTCTCTCTGAGACCCCCAAATTTCTCTGAGACCCCCAAAATCTCCTTTAGACCCCCAAAATCCCATTTAAAATTCCCCAAAATTCACTTAAAATCCCAAAAATCCCATTTAAATCCCAAAATCCCATTTAAACCCCCAAACTCAAACCCCCAAAATTTTCTCTGTGACCCCCAAAATTTTCTCCATGACCCCCCAAATTGCGCAGATCGCCAGCCTGGGGGCCACCCCCGCTACGGGGTGATCACCCCGAAATAAATCCCATTGAAACCCCCAAAAATCCCTTTAAACTCCCCAAAACCCCCCAAATTTTCTCTGTGACCCCCCAAATTTTCTCTGAGACCCCCAAATTTCTCCGCGTGACCCCTCAAACCCCTTATAGATTCCCCAAATCTGCTTTAGACCCCAAAAATCCCCTTAAATCCCAAAAATCGCCTAAAATCCAGACCAAAAATCCATTTAACTCCCCAAAAATCCCCTTTAAAATCCCCCAAACCCCTTCTAGACCCCCAAAAATTTTCATACGTGACCCCCAAATTTTTTCCGTGACCCCCCAAAATTGCGCAGATCGCCAGCCTGGGGCCACCCCCCGCTACGGGGTGATCACCTTCGGCTCGGAGGCGCGCGTGGTGCTGAGCCCCGCGGAGCCACGCGCGCGAGCGACAGCGCCTGGGTGCGGAGCAGCTGGGGGCATGAACCTGGAGGGTGAGATTTGGGGGCTTGGGGATTTGGGGGTCCTAGGGGATTTTGGGGGATTTTGGGGGATTTTGGGGGTATTTTGAGGGATTTGGGGAAAATTTGGGGTGGATTTAGGGGATTTTGGGGTGGATTTAGGGGATTTTGGGGGTTCTGGAGGGATTTTGGGGGTCCTGGGGGTTTTGGGGGTCCTAGAGGGTCTGACCGGGATTTTGGGGGATTTGGGGGATTTTGGGGGTTTGAGAGAATTTAGGATGGATTTTCGGGGTGGATTTAAGGGGGTTTGGGGGATTTAGGGGGATTTTGGGGTCCTGGAGGGATTTTGGGGGATCCTGGGGGATTTTGGGGGTCCTAGAGGGGTCTGACCAGGATTTTGGGGGGTCTGGATGGATTTTGGGGAATTTGGGGATTTTGGGGTGGATTTAGGGGGATTTGGGGTGCGGGAGCAGCTGGGGGCATGAACCTGGAGGGTGAGTTTTGGGGGCTTGGGGGATTTTGGGGGGTCCTAGAGGGATTTGGGGGGATTTTGGGGGATTTTGGGGGTCCTGAGGGGATTATAGGGGATTTTGGGAGGGGTTTGGGGGTTAAAGGTTGGGGATTTTGGGGAGTTAAAAGGGATTGATTTTTGGGGATCTTGAGGTAGGCGATTTTGGGGGATTTAGGGTAGTGGGAGCAGCTGGGGGCATGAACCTGGAGGGTGAGATTTGGGGGTCCTAGAGGGATTTGGGGGATTTTGGGGGATTTTGGGGGTCCTGAGGGGATTAAGGGGATTTTGGGGAGGGTTTGGGGAGATTAAAGGGGATTTTGGGAGTTAAAGGGATTTTTTGGGGATTTAGGGGAGGATTTGGGGGGATTTGGGGGTTTAGGGGTGTTTTGGGGGTCCTAGAGGGGTCTGACCGGGATTTGGGGGATTTGGGGGTCTTGAGGGGATTTGAGGGTGGATTTTGGGGGGATTTTAGGGGGATTTGGGGTGCGGGAGCAGCTGGGGGCATGAACCTGGAGGGTGAGATTTGGGGGCTTGGGGGTCCCGGGGGTTTTGGGGGTTCTAGAGGGGATTTGGGGGTCCTGAGGGGTTTGGGGGAATAAAGGGATTTTGGGGGTCCTAGAGGGGTCTGACTGGGATTTGGGGGGATTTGGGGGTCTTGAGGGGATTTTTGGAGGGATTTGGGGGGTCCCGAGGGTATTTGGGGGATTTTGGGGGATTTTGGGAGTTTAAAGGGACTTTTTTGGGATTTAGAGGGGATTTTGGGGGTCCTGGGGGATTTTGGGGGTCCTAGAGGGTCTGACTGGGATTTTGGTGGGGCTCTGGGTGGATTTTTGGGGAATTTGGAGGATTTTGGGGGGATTTTGGGGGATTTGGGGTGGGAGCAGCTGGGGGCATGAACCTGGAGGGTGAGATTTGGGATTTTGGGGGGTCCTAGAGGGATTTGGGGGATCCTGGGGATTTTGGGGGTCCTAGAGGGGTCTGACCGGGATTTGGGGGATTTTGGGGGTTAAAGGGGATTTTGGGAGTTAAAAGGGATTTTTTGGGGATTTAGAGGGATTTTGGGGGATTTGGGGGTCCCGGTAGATTTGGGGGTCCTGGGGGATTTAGGGAATTTGGGGGTCCTAGAGGGGTCTGGAAGGGATTTGGGAGGGTTTAGGGTGGATTTTGGGGGATTTTTGGGGTCCCGGGGGATTTTGGGGGATTTTAGGGGGTCCTGGAGGGATTTTTGGGGAATTTGGAGGATTTTGGGGGTTTTGGAGGGTCCTGGGGATTTTGGGGGTCCTAGAGGGGCTGACCGGGATTTTGGGGGATTTTGGGGGTCTTGAGGGATTTGGGGGATTTGGGGGAATTTTTGGGGGTTTTAAGGGATTTGGGGAAATTTTGGGGTGATTCAGGGGGATTTTGGGGGTCCTGGAGGGATTTTGGGGGTCCCTGGGGGATTTTGGGGTCCTGAGGGAGATTTGGGGGATTTCGGTCTGCGGGTCTCTGTGGGGATTTTTCGGGTTTTTGGGGGGTTTTTGGGTTTTTTCGGTGTTTTTTTGTGATTTTTGGGTGTTTCTCGGGTGATTTTTCGCTGAATTTTCGGGTGTATTTCCCTTGATTTTCGGGCAATTTTTCGGTATTTTTTGGGTGATTTTCGGGTATTTTTGGGTGTTTTTTGGGGTATTTTGGGATTTCTATGAGAATTTTGGGGTTTTTTCGGGTTTTTTGTCTATTTTCGGTGTTTTTTTGGTGATTTTTGGGTGTTTTCGGGTGATTTTCCCCTTAATTTTCGGGTGTATTTCACTTGATTTTCGGGCTATTTTCCGCTATTTTTTGGGTGATTTTCGGGTATTTTTGGGGGTTTTTTGGGGTATTTTGATTTTTTTTGGATTTTGGGATTTTCTGGGTTTTTCGCGTTTTTCGGGTTTTTTGAGGTTTTTCGGTGTTTTTAGTGATTTTGGGTGGTTTTGGGTTGATTTTCCCCTTAATTTTCGGGTGTATTTCACTTGATTTTCGGGCTATTTTCCGGTATTTTTTGGGTGATTTTCGGGTATTTTTTTGGTGTTTTTTGGGGCATTTTGGGATTTTTGGGGGTATTTTGGGATTTCCATGGGATTTTTGGGTTTTTTTCGGGTTTTTTTGAGTTTTTTCTGGATTTTTTAGTGATTTTTGGGCGTTTCTCGGGTGATTTTCCGCTGAATTTTCGGGTGTATTTCCCTTGATTTTCGGGCTATTTTCCGGTGTTTTTGGGTGATTTTCGGGTATTTTTGGGGTTTTTTTGGGTATTTTGGGATTTCCATGGGATTTTTGGGTCTTTTCGGGTTTTTTTCGGGGTTTTTTTCTGGTTTTTAGTGATTTTGGGTGTTTTCCGGGTGATTTTTCACTGAATTTTCGGGTGTATTTCCTTGATTTTCGGGCTATTTTCCGGTATTTTTGGGTGGTTTCGGGTATTTTTGGGTGGTTTTTTGGGTATTTTGAAATTTCTAGGAGAATTTTGGGGTTTTTTGGTTTTTTGGATTTTTTAGGTGTTTTTTGTGATTTTTGGGGTTTTTTTCGGGTGATTTTTCGCTGAATTTTCGGGTGGATTTCCCTTGATTTTCGAGCTCTTTTCGGGTATTTTTGGGTGATTTTCGGGTATTTTTGGGGGTTTTTTGGGGTATTTTGGGTTTTCTAGGAGAATTTGGGGTTTTTTTGGTTTTTTGAGTTTTTTCTGGGTTTTTTTTTAGTGATTTTTGGGTGTTTTTCGGGTGATTTTCCGGTAATTTTCGGGTGTATTTCACTTGATTTTCGGGCTATTTTCTGGTATTTTTGGGTGATTTTCGGGTATTTTTGGGTGTTTTTTGGGGTATTTTGGGTGGTTTTGGGGGTATTTTGGGATTTCCATGGGATTTTTGGGTTTTTCGGTCTTTTGGGTTTTTGGGTGTTTTTTGGTGATTTTTGGGTGTTTCGGGTGATTTTCCGCTTAATTTTCGGGTGTATTTCCTTGATTTTTAAGCTATTTTCCGGTAGTTTTTGGGTGATTTTCGGGTATTTTTGGGTGTTTTCGGGGGTATTTTGGGATTTCCATGGGATTTTTGGGTCTTTTCGGGTTTTTTTCGGGGTTTTTTTTCTGGTTTTTTTAGTGATTTTTGGGTGTTTTCCGGGTGATTTTTCTCTTAATTTTCGGGTGTATTTCACAGGATTTTCGGGCTATTTTCCGGTATTTTTGGGTGATTTTCGGGTATTTTTGGGTGTTTTTTGGGGTATTTTGGGATTTTTTTTTGATTTTTGGGATTTCCATGGGATTTTTTCGCGTTTTTTCCGGTTTTTTCTGGTTTTTTCGGTGTTTTTTTGGTGATTTTTGGGTGTTTTTCGGGTGATTTTTCGCTGAATTTTCGGTGTATTTCCTTGATTTTCGGGCTATTTTCCGGTATTTTTTGGTGATTTTCGGTATTTTTGGGTGTTTTTGGGGTATTATGGATTTCATGGATTTTTCTGCTTTTCGGTTTTTGGGGTTTTTTCTGGGTTTTTAGTGATTTTTGGGTGTTTTCGGGTGATTTTTCGCTGAATTTTCGGGTGTATTTCCCTTGATTTTCGGGCTATTTTCCGGTGTTTTTGGGTGATTTTCGGGTATTTTTGGTGTTTTCTGGGGTATTTTGGAATTTTTTTTGGATTTTTGGGATTTCCATGGGATTTTTTCGCGTTTTTTCGGGTTTTTTGGGTTTTTTTGGTGATTTTTGGGTGTTTTCCGGGTGATTTTCCCCTTAATTTTCGGGTGTACTTCGCTTGATTTTCGGGCTATTTTCCGGTATTTTTTGGGTGATTTTCGGGTATTTTTGGGGTTTTTTTTGGGTATTTTGGGATTTCTAGGAGAATTTGGGCTTTTTTTGGTTTTTTGAGTTTTTTCGGTGTTTTTTTGGTGATTTTTGGGCGTTTGTCGGGTGATTTTCCCCTGAATTTTCGGGTGTATTTCACTTGATTTTCGAGCTATTTTCGGGTATTTTTGGGTGATTTTCGGTAATTTTTGGGTGTTTTCGGGGGTATTTTGAGATTTCTAGGAGAATTTGGGGTTTTTTTGGTTTTTTGAGTTTTTCTGGGGTTTTTTTAGTGATTTTTGGGTGTTTCTCGGGTGATTTTTCGCTGAATTTTCGGGTGTATTTCACTTGATTTTCGGGCTATTTTCCGGTATTTTTGGGTGATTTTCGGGAATTTTTGGGTGTTTATTTGGGTATTTTGGGATTTCCATGGGATTTTTGAATTTTTTGGGGTTTTTCGGGTTTTTTTGGTGATTTTTGGGTGTTTTTCGGGTGATTTTTCGCTGAATTTTCGGGTGTATTTCCCTTGATTTTCGGGCTATTTTCCGGTATTTTTTTGGGTGTTTTTCGGGTATTTTTGGGTGTTTTGGGATTTCCATGGGATTTTTTTAGGTTTTTTTCGGGTTTTTTGGGGTTTTTAGGATTTTTAACCCTTTTCTCCTCGCGCTCCATTCCCAGCTCCCCGGGACCAACCTGGCCGGGCTCTGTGTGTCCTATGGGATTTTTTGGATTTTTTTTGGTTTTTTGGTTTTTTTGTTTTTTGGGGTTTTTTGGGGTTTTTGGGTTTTTAAGATTTTTTTAACCCTTTCCTCCCCGCAGCCCACTCCCAGCCCCCCGGGACCAACCTGGCCGGGGCTCTGTGTGTTCTATGGGATTTCTATGGGATTTATGGGATTTCCATGGGATTTTTTGGGGTTTTTTGGGGTTTTAGGATTTTTAACCCTTTCTCCCTGCAGCTCCACTTCCCAGGCCCCCGGCACCAACCTGGCCGGGGCTCTGTGTGTCCTATGGAGTTTTTTGGTTTTTTGGGGTTTTTTTTCGGTTTTTTTCGGTTTTTTCGGGTTTTTTGGGGTTTTTAGGATTTTTTTAACCCTTTCCTCCCCGCAGCCCACTCCCAGGCCCCCGGGACCAACCTGGCCGGGGCTCTGTGTGTCCTATGGGATTTCTATGGAGTTTTTTGGGTTTTTTTTGATTTTTTTGGTTTTTTTTCGGTTTTTTCGGGTTTTTTGGGGTTTTTAGGATTTTTTTAACCCTTTCCTCCCCGCAGCCCACTCCCAGCCCCCCGGGACCAACCTGGCCGGGGCTCTGTGTGTTCCATGGGATTTTTATGGAATTTATGGGATTTCCATGGGATTTTTTTGGGTTTTTGGGGTTTTTAGGATTTTTTTAACCCTTTCCTCCCCGCAGCCCACTCCCAGGCCCCCGGCACCAACCTGGCCGGGGCTCTGTGTGTCCTATGGGATTTTTTTTATTTCCATGGGATTTTTTTGGGGTTTTTTCGGGTTTTTTGTGATTTTTAGGATTTCTTTAACCCTTTCCTCCCCGCAGCCCACTCCCAGGCCCCCGGCACCAACCTGGCCGGGGCTCTCCGCGCCGTTTACGGGCTGCTGGTGCAGCAGGAACAGGCGGAGACGGCGCGGGGGCTGCGGCCGGCGCCGGTCACCAACAGCACGCGGCACGTCATCATCCTCATGACGGACGGTGGGAGCCCCGAAAACAGCCCGAAAATACCCCAAAACCACCCCGGGAGCAGCCCAAAAATACCCCCAAATCACCCCGAAAATACCCCGAAAATACCCCAGAAACATCCCCAAAATTACCCCTAAACCACCTCAGGAACAGCCCAAAAATATCCCGGGAACAGCCAAAAATGCCCCAAAAATACCCCCAAATCACCCTGAAAATACCCCAGAAGCACCCCCCAAAATTACCCCAGGATCAGCCCAAAAACACCCTGGGAACAGCCCAAAAATACCCCGAAAATACCCCAAAACCACCCCGGAACAACCCAAAATACCCCCAAATCACCCCGGAAAATACCCCAAAACACTCCTGAAAATACCCTGAAACCACCCTGGGACAACCCGAAAATACCCCCAAATCACCCCTGAAAATACCCCAGAAACATCCCCAAAATTACCGCAGGATCAGCCCAAAAACACCCTGGGAACAGCCCAAAATACCCCCAAATCATCCCGAAAATACCCCTGAAAATACCCCAGAAACATCCCCAAAATACCCTTAAAATCACCCTGGGACAGCCCCAAAATACCCCCAAATCATCCCGAAAATACCCCCGAAAATACCCCAAAACATCCTAGGACCAGCCCAAAAACACCCCCAAAATACCCCAAAATACCCCTAAAATCACCCAGAAAATACCCCAGAAACATCCCCAAAATTACCCCAGGAACAGCCCAAGAATACCCCAAAAATACCCTAAAATCACCCCGAAAATACCCCGAAAATATCCCAGAAACATCCCCAAAATTACCCCAAAACCACCCCAGGAACAGCCAAAAAACACCCTGGGAACAGCCCAAAATACCCCAAAATACCCCAAAAATACCCCAAAATCACCCCTGAAAATACTTCCTAAAACACCCCCAGGAACAGCCCAAAACCACCCTGGGAACAGCCCAAAACACCCCCAAAATGCCCCAAAAATACCCTAAAATCAACCTGAAAATACCCCGAAAATACCCCAGAAACATCCCCAAATTACCCCAGGAACAGCCCAAAACAGCCCCAAAATACCCCGGGAACAGCCCGAAAATACCCCAAAAATACCCCAAAATCACCCCGAAAAATACCCCGAAAATACCCCAGAACCACCCCGGGAAAAGCCCAAAAATACCCCCAAAATGCCCCAAAAATACCCTAAAATCACCCCGAAAATACCCCAGAAACATCCCCAAAAATATCCCAAAATTACCCCAGGAACAGCCCAAAAATATCCCGGGAACAGCCCAAAAATGCCCCTAAATCACCCCGAAAATACCCCAAAACCACCCCAGGAACAGCCCAAAAATATCCCGGGGAACAGCCCAGGAATACCTCCTCAAATCACCCTCGAAAATACCCCCAGAAGCACCCCCAAAATTACCCCAGGATCAGCCCAAAACACCCTGGGAACAGCCCAAAATACCCTGAAAATATCCCAAAACCACCCCGGGAGCAGCCCAAAAATACCCCCGAAATCACCCCGAAAATACCCCAGAAACATCCCAAAAATTACCCCAGGATCAGCCCAAAACACCCTGGGAACAGCCCGAAAATGCCCCAAAAATACCCCCAAATCACCCCGAAAATACCCCAGAAACATCCCCAAAATTACCCCAAAATCACCCCCAGGAACAACCTAAAAATATCCCGGAACAGCCAAAAATGCCCCAAAAATACCCCCAAAATCCCCCCTGAGACCCCCCAAATTCTCCCCAAATTCCTCCAAACCCCCAAAAATTCCCCAAATCCCCTTGGGACCCCCAAATTCTCCCCAAATTCCCCCAAACCCCCCAAAAAATCCCCCAAATCCCCCCTGGGACCCCCAAATTCTCCCCAATTCCCCCAAATCCCCCAAAAATTCCCCAAATTCCCCCTGAGACCCCCAAATTCTCCCCAAATGCCCCCAACCCCCCCAAAAATCCCCCAAATCCCCCTTGGGACCCCCAGACCCCATAAATTCCCCCCAAAATTCCCCAAAATCCCCAAATCCCCCTGAGACCCCCAAATTCTCCCCAAATCCCCCCAAACCCCCAAAAATCCCCCAAATCCCCCTGGGACCCCCAAATTCTCCCCAAATCCCCCAAATCCCCCAAAAATCCCCCAAATCCCCCCTGGGACCCCCAAATTCTCCCCAAATCCCCCAAAATCCCCCAAATCCCCCTGAGACCCCCAAATTCTCCCCAAATTCCCCCAAATTCTCCCCAAACCCCCCAAAAATCCCCCAAATCCCCTTGAGACCCCCAAATCCCCCAAACCCCCCAAAATCCCCCAAATCCCCCTTGGGACCCCCAAATTCTCCCCAATTCCCCCAAATCCCCCAAAAATTCCCCAAATCCCCTTGGGACCCCAAATTATCCCCAAACCCCCAAAAATCCCCCAAATCCCCCTGGGACCCCCAAATTCTCCCCAAATCCCCCAAATCCCCCAAAAATCCCCCAAATTCCCCTGGGACCCCCCAAATTCTCCCCAAATTCCCCAAATTCTCCCCAAATCCCTCAAAACCCCCCAAACCCCCCAAAAATCCCCCAAATCCCCCTGGGACCCCCAAATTCTCCCCAAATCCCCCAAAATCCCCCAAATCCCCCTGGGGCCCCCAAATTCTCCCCAAATCCCCCAAAATCCCCAAATCCCCTGGGACCCCCAAATTCTCCCCAAATTCCCCAAACCCCCAAAATTCCCCAAATCCCCCCGGGACCCCCAAATTCCCTTAACCCCCCAAAATCCCCCAAATCCCCTTGGGACCCCTAAATTCTCCCTTAAATCCCCAAACCCCCAAAAATCCCCTTGGGACCCCCAAACGCCATAAATTCCCCAGGACCCCCAAATCCCCCTGGGACCCCCAGACCCCCTGACCCCCCAAATTTTTGCCCCCCAGGCCAGGTCAACATGGGGGTCCCCCGTTCCCGTCATGCACCAGATCCGGGAGATGCTGAGCATCGGGAGAGACCCCGCGACCCCCGCGAGGATTTCCTGGGTCTGGGGGCGACCGGGGGTCCTGGGGGTTTTAGAGAAATTTGGGGGATTTTAGGGGTTTTTGGGAGATTTTAGGGATTTTGGGCATTTTTGGGAGGGTTTGGGGGATCCTGAGGGGTCTGGGGGCGAATTAGGGGATTTGGGGGTCCTGGGGAGATTTTGGGGATTTTTGGGGTTTTTGGGGGATTCAGGGGATTTTTGGGGATTTTGAGGAATTTGGGGGTCTAGGGGATTTTTGGGGATTTTGGGGATTTTGGGGATTTTGGGGATTTTTGGGGTTTTTGGGGTTTTGAGGATTTTGGGGGTCCTGGGAGATGCTGAGCATCGGGAGAGACCCCCGCGACTCCCGCGAGGATTTCCTGGGTCTGGGGGGCGACCCGGGGGTCCTGGGGGATTTTGGGGGTCCTGAGGGGTTTGAGGGGAAATTTTGGGGATTTTAGGGGAATTTGGGGAATTTCTTGGGGATTTTGGGGATTTTAGGGTGGGTTTGGGGAATTTGGGGATTTGGGGGCTCTAAGCGAATTGGGGAGATTTGGGGGTCCTGGGGGGATTTTGGAGATTTTGGGGTTTTTAGGGGGATTTTGGGGGATTTTAGGGAGATTTTTGGGGATTTTGGGGATTTTAGGGGATTTTTGGGGGATTTGGGGGTCCTGGGGAGATGCTGAGCATCAGGAGAGACCCCATGACCCCCGCGAGGATTTCCTGGGTCTGGGGGCGACCTGGGGGTCCTGGGGGGTTTGGGGAAATTTTGGGGGATTTTAGGGGATTTTGGGGAGATTTTGGGGATTTTGGGCATTTTGGGAGGGTTTGGGGGATCCTGAGGGGTCTGGGGGCGAATTGGGGGATTTGGGGGTCCTGGGGAGATTTTGGGGGTATTTTGGGGCTATTTTTAGGGTTTTTGGGGTTTTTTAGCTGTTTTTGGGGTATTTTTGGGCTGGTTTTGAGGTATTTTTGGGGTTATTTTTAGGGGTTTTAGCTGTTTTTGGGTATTTTTGGGCTGGTTTTGGCATATTTTTGAGGTTGTTTTTGGGGTTATTTGGGGATATTTTTTAGCTATTTTTCGGTTGTTTTGGGGCTGGTTTTGGGGTATTTTTGGGTTGTTTTTGGGGTTATTTGGGATATATTTTTAGCTGGTTTTGGAGTATTTTGGGCTGGTTTTGGGGTATTTTGGGGCTGGTTTTGGGGTATTTTTGGGGCTATTTTTAGGGGTTTTTTGGGTTTTCTTTAGTTGTTTTGGGGGTATTTTTGGGCTGGTTTTTGGGGTATTTTTGGGTTGTTTTTGGGGTTATTTGGGGGTATATTTTTAGCTGGTTTTGGGGTATTTTTGGGCTGGTTTTGGGGTATTTTGGGGCTGGTTTTGGGGTATTTTTGGGCTGGTTTTGGGGTTACTTGGGGCTATTTTGTAGCTATTTTTGGGGGTATATTTGGGCTGGTTTTGGCGATTATTTGGGGATATTTTTTAGCTATTTTTCGGTTGTTTTTGGGGTATTTTTGGGCTGGTTTTTGGGGTATTTTTGGGGTTTTTTTGGGGTTATTTGGGGATTTTTTTTAGCTGTTTTTTGGGTATTTTTGGGCTGGTTTTGGCATATTTTTGAGGCTGGTTTTGGGGTTATTTGGGGATATTTTTTAGCTATTTTTCGGTTGTTTTGGGGCTATTTTTGGGCTGGTTTTGGGGGATTTTTGGGCTGGTTTTGGGGTATTTTTGGGGCTATTTTTAGGGTTTTTTGGTTTTTTTTTTAGCTGTTTTTGGGGTGTTTTTGGGGTATTTTTAGGCTGTTTTGGGGTATTTTTGGGGATATATTTTTAGCTGTTTTTGGAGTATTTTTGGGCTGTTTTTGGGGTGTCCCTGACCCTTTTTCCCCCTCCCCAGACGTTTACGCCTTCGGGCTGGGCGACGACGCCGACCGGGCGATGCTGAACTCGCTGCGCTCGCACAAGCCCGGGGAGGAGCATTTGTTCCTCATGCCGCAAATCCGGGACCTGCAGGAGGTTTTCCACCGCATGATCGGTACCAAAAATATCCGAAAAATGTCCGAAATATCCTGAAAAAACCCCCAAAAAATCCTTCCAAAAATTCCAGAAAAAATCCCCGGAAAAATCCCCCAAAAATCCCTGAAAAAATCCCCGAAAAAATCCCCGGGAATATCCCAAAATATCCCAAAAACATCCCAAAATATCCCCAAAATATCCTGAAAAAATCCCCCAAAAATCCCCGAAAAAATCCCCGAAAATATCCCCCAAAAATCCCCGAAAAATCCCCAAAAAAATCCTGAAAAAATCCTCCCAAAAATCCCCCGAAAATATCCCAGAAAAAATCCCTGAAAAAAACCCCGAAAATATCCCAAAAACATCCGAAAAAATCCCAATGAAGTCCCCAAGAAATCCCCGAAAAAATCCCCGAAAAAAATCCCAAAATTTCCCCCAAAATTCCCGAAATCCCTCGGGTTCCTCATGTGGCAAATCCGGGACCTGCAGGAGGTTTTCCACCGCATGATCGGTACCAAAAATATCCGAAAAATATCCCAAAAAATCCCAAATAAATCCTAAAAAATGCCCGAAAAATCCTCCAAAAATCCCTGAAAAATCCCTGAAAAATCCCCGGAAATATCCCAAAGAAAATCCCCCAAAAAATCCCAGGAAATATCCGAAAATATCCCAAAACATCCTGAAAAAATCCACGAAAAATCCCTGAAAAATCCCCAAAAGTCCCCCAAAAATCCCCAAAAATCCCTGAAAAATCCCTGAAAAATCCCTGAAATATTCCAAAGAGAATCCCAAAAAAATCCCCGAAGAAATCCCAAAATATCCCAAAACATCCTGAAAAAATCCCCGAAAAAATCCCCGAAAAAATCCCTGAAAAAATCCCCGGAAATATCCCAAAGAAAATCCCCAAAATAATCCCCGGAAATATCCCAAAGAAAATCCCAAAAAACCCCAAAAATAAATCCCCGGAAAAACACCATAAAATCCCCCGAAAATATCCCAGAAAAAATCCCTGAAAAAACCCCGAAAATATCCCAAAAATATCCGAAAAATCCCAAATGAAATTCCCAAGAAATCCCCGAAAAATCCCTGAAAAAATCCCCCGAAAAAAATCCCAAAAAATCCCCCCAAAATTCCCAAAATCCCTCGGGTTCCTCATGCGGCAAATCCGGGACCTGCAGGAGGTTTTCCACCGCATGATCGGTACCAAAAATATCCGAAAAATGTCCCAAAAAATCCCAAAGAAATCCTAAAAAATGCCCGAAAAAATCCTCCAAAAATCCCTGAAAAATCCCCGAAAAATCCCTGAAAAAAATCCCCCAAAAATCCCTGAAAAAATCCCCGAAAAATCCCCGGAAATATCCCAAAATATCCCCAAAAATCCCCGAAAAAAATCCCAAAATATCCCAAAACATCCTGAAAAAATCCCCGAAAATATCCCCCAAAAATCCCCGAAAATCTCCCAAAAATCCCAAAGAAAATCCCCGAAAAATCCCCAAAAATCCTGAAAAAATCCCCCAAAATCCCCGAAAATATCCCAGAAAAAATCCCTGAAAAAACCCCGAAAATATCCCAAAAACATCCGAAAAAATCCCAATGAAATCCCCAAGAAATCCCCGAAAAAATCCCCGAAAAAAATCCCAAAATTTCCCCCAAAATTCCCAAAATCCCTCGGGTTCCTCATGTGGCAAATCCGGGACCTGCAGGAGGTTTTCCACCGCATGATCGGTACCAAAATATCCGAAAAATATCCGAAATATCCTGAAAAAAACCCCAAAAAATCCCTGAAAAAATTCCAGAAAAAATCCCCAGAAAAATCCCCCCCAAAAATCCCAAAATATCCTAAAAAATCCTGAAAAAATCCACGAAAAAATCCCTGAAAAATTCCCCGAAAAATCCCCGGAAATATCCCAGAATCCCAAAAAATCCCTGAAAGAAATCCCAAAATATCCAAAAACAACCTGAAAAAATCCCCGAAAAAATCCCTGAAAAAATTCCCCAAAAATCCCTGAAAAAATCCCCGAAAAAATCCCCGAAAAAATCCCGAAAAAATCCCCGGAAATATCCCAAAGAAAATCCCCAAAATAATCCCCGGAAATATCCCAAAATATCCCAAAAACATCCTGAAAAAATCCCCGAAAAAATTCCTGAAAAAATCCCCCAAAAAATCCCCAAAAATCCCTGAAAAAATCCCCGAAAAATACCCGGAAATATCCCAAAATATCCCCAAAAAATCCCCGGAAAAATCCCAAAATATCCCAAAAACATCCTGAAAAAATCCCCGAAAATATCCCCGAAAAAATCTCCCCAAAAATCCCGAAAAAATCCCTGAAAAAATCCCCGAAAAATGCCCGAAAAAATGCCCGAAAAATTCCCCCCAAAAATCCCTAAAAATCCCCGAAAAAATCCCTGAAAAAACCCCAAAATATCCCAAAAACATCCGAAAAAATCCCAATGAAATCCCCAAGAAATCCCCGAAAAATCCCTGAAAAAATCCCCGAAAAATCCCAAAAATCCCCCCAAAATTCCCAAAATCCCTCGGGTTCCTCATGCGGCAAATCCGGGACCTGCAGGAGGTTTTCCACCGCATGATCGGTACCAAAAATATCCGAAAAATGTCCGAAATATCCTGAAAAAACCCCAAAAAATCCCTGAAAAAATTCCAGAAAAAATCCCCAGAAAACCCCCCAAAAATCCCAAAATATCCTAAAAATCCTGAAAAAAATCCCCTAAAAAATCCCCGAAAAAATTCCCGGAAATATCCCAAAATATCCCAAAAACATCCCAAAATATCCCCAAAATATCCTGAAAAATCCCCCAAAAATCCCCGAAAAATTCCCCCAAAATATCCCCCCGAAAAAATCCCGAAAATCCCCCCAAAAAATCCGAAAGAAAATCCCGAAAAATCCCCCCCAAAAAATCCCGAAAAATTCCCAAAAATCCCCCAAAATATCCCCGAAAAATTCCGAAAAGATCCCCAGAAAAATCCCAAAATAATCCCAAAATATCCCCAAAATATCCCCGAAAAATCTCCACAAAAATCCCAAAAATCCCTCAAAAAATCCCAAAAATATCCCCCGAAAAAAGTCTCCCAAAATCCCCGAAAAAATTCCCGAAAAATTCCCAAAAAATCCTCAAAAATCCCAAAATATCCCCGAAAAAATCCCCCAAAATCGCCCCCCAAAAATGCCCGGAAAAAATCCCCCCAAAAAATCCCTCAATTATTCCCCAAAAAATCCCGAAAAATCCCCCAAATCCTCCCAATCACCCCAAAATCACCCAAAAATCCCCAAAATCACCCGAAAATTACCCAAAAATGACCCCAAATCCCCCTAAAATTCCCTGAAATCCTCCCAAATCACCCCAAAATCCTCCCAAATAATCCCAAAATCACCCAAAAATCCCCAAAATCCCCCAAAATTCCCCAAAATCCCCAAAATCCTCCCAAATCACCCCAAAAATCAGTCCAAATAATCCCAAGATCCCCCAAAAATCCCCCAAATCAACCGAAAATCACCCAAAAATGACCCCAAATCCCCCCAAAATTCCCCCCAAAATCCCCAAAATCACCCAAATCACCCAAAAATTCCCAAAATTGCCCCAAATCCCCCAAAATCCCCCCCAAAATCCCCCCAAAATTCCCCCAAAATCACCCCGAAAATCACCCATAAAATCTCCCCAAATTCGCCCCAAAAAGCCCCAAAATTCCCGGAATTCCTCCAAACCTCCCCGAATTTTCCCCAAAATTCCCCAAAATTCCCCAAAATTCCCCAAAATTCCCAAAATTCCCCCAAAATTCCCCAAATTCCCCAAAATCCCCAAAATCCTCCCAAATCACCCAAAAAATTCCCCCCAAATCCGCCCCAAAATGCCCCAAAATTCCCGGAATTCCTCCAAACCTCCCCCGAATTTCCGAAATTCCCCAAAATTCCCCAAAATTCCCCAAATCCCCCCAAAATCCCCCAAAATTCCCCCAAAATCACCCGAAAATCACCCAAAAATGACCCTAAATCCCCCAAAATTCCCCCGAAATCCTCCTAAATCCCCCCAAAATCACTCCAAAAAATTCCCAAAATCGCCCCCCAAATCCCCCCCCAAATTCACCCCGAAAATCACCCAAAAATCCCCCCCAACCGCCCCAAAATGCCCCAAAATTTCCCCAAAATCCTCCCAAATCCCTCCAAAAATCCCCTAAAATCCCCCCAAAATCCTCCCTAATCACCCCAAAATCACACAAATAATCCCAAGATCCCCCAAAAATCCCCAAAATCACCCGAAAATCACCCAAAAATGACCCTAAATCCCCCAAAATTCCCCAAAATCCTCTCAAATCACCCCCAAAATCACCCAAAAATCCCCAAAATTGCCCAAAATCCCCCCAAAATCCCCCAAAATTCCCCCCAAAATCACCCAAATCACCCGAAAATCACCCAAAAATCCCCCCCAAATCCGCCTAAAATGCCCCCAAAATTCCCGGAATTCCTCCAAACCTCCCCCCGAATTTTCCTAAATTCCCCCAAAAATCCCCCAAAATCCTCCCAAACCACCCCAAAAATCCCCCAAAATCAACCTAAAATCACCCAAAAATGACCCTAAATCCCCCAAAATTCCCCGAAATCCTCCCAAATCACCCCAAAATCCTTCCAAATTACCCCAAAATCACCCAAAAATCCCCAAAATTGCCCAAAATCCCCCAAAATCCCCTACAAATCACCTCAAAATCCTCCCAAATAATCCCAAAATCACCCAAAAATCCCCAAAATCCCCCAAAATTCCCCCAAAATTCCCAAAATCCTCCCAAATCACCCAAAAATCCCCCAAATCTGCCCAAATGCCCCAAAATTCCCAGAATTCCTCCAAACCTCCCCCCGATATTTTCCGAAATTCCCAAAATTCCCCAAAATCCCCAAATCCCCCCAAAATTCCCCGAATCCTCCCAAATCCCCCAAAATCCCCCAAAATTCCCCGAAATTCCCAAAATCCCCCAAATTCCCCCAAAATCACCCGAAAATCACCCAAAAATCCCCCCAAATCCGCCTTCAAAATGCCCCCAAATTCCCGGAATTCCTCCAAACCTCCCCCGAATTTTCCCCAAAATCCCCCAAAATTCCCCAAATTCCCTAAAATTCCCCGAAATTCCCCAAAATTCCCCAAAATTCCCCAAACCACCCCAAAAATCCCCAAAATCACCCGAAAATCACCAAAAATTCCCCAAATCCGCCTAAAATGCCCCAAAATTCCCGGAATTCCTCCAAACCTCCCCCGAATTTTCCGAAATTCCCCAAAATCCCCCAAAATCCTCCCAAACCACCCCAAAAAATCCCCAAATCACCCGAAAATCACCCAAAAATGACCCCTAAATCCCCCAAAATTCCCCGAAATCCTCCCAAATCACCCCAAAATCCTCCCAAATAATCCCAAAATCACCCAAAAATCCCCAAAATCCCCCAAAATTCCCCAAAATCCCCCAAAAATTCCCAAAATTGCCCTAAATCCTCCCAAATCCCCCCAAAATCACCCGAAAAATTCCCAAAATCGCCTCTAAATCCCCCCAAAATCCTCCCAAATCACCCGAAAATCACCCAGAAAATCCCCCCAAATCCGCCTAAAATACCCCAAAATTCCCGGAATTCCTCCAAACCTCCCCGAATTTTCCCCAAATTCCCCTAAAATTCCCCAAAATTCCCCAAAATCCCCCAAAATTCCCCAAAATTCCCCCGAATTCCGCCCCAGACGAGAGCTCGACGCTGGGGCTGTGCGGGGTCAGCCTGGAGTTCGAGAACGCCGGCGAGAGGGAGAAAAACCCCTGGGAGGTGACGGTGACGGTGACGGTGAGAGAACACCTGGGGATACACCTGGGGGCACCTGGGCACACCTGGGCACACCTGGGCACACCTGGGGACAGCTGGGAATACATCTGGATACACCTGGATACACCTGGGGGCACCTGGGGACAGCTGGGGATACCTGGATACACCTGGGGATAAACCTGGGGGCACCTGGGGACAGCTGGGGGCACCTGGGGACACCTGGGCACACCTGGGCACACCTGGGAACACCTGGGGCTCATCTGGGCACACCTGGGCACACCTGGGCACACCTGGGGACACCAGGGGGCACCTGGGGACAGCTGGGATATACCTGGGGGCACCTGGATACACCTGGGGATACCTGGGGACACCTCGGGATACATCTGAGCACAACTGGATACACCTGAGAACACCTGGGCACACCTGGGCACACCTGGATACACCTGGGGATACACCTGGGGACACCTGGGGACAGCTGGGGGCACCTGGGCACACCTGGGCACACCTGGGGACAGCTGGGATATACCTGGATACACCTGAGAACACCTGGGTACACCTGAGATACACCTGGGCACACCTGGGCACACCTGGGGATACCTGGGGACAGCTGGGGATACATCTGGATACACCTGGATACACCTGGGGGCACCTGGGGACAGCTGGGGATACCTGGGGATACCTGGATACACCTGGGGATACACCTGGGGGCACCTGGATACACCTGGGGACAGCTGGGGACACCTGGGATACACCTGGGGCTCATCTGGGCACACCTGGGCACACCTGGGCACACCTGGGGATACACCTGGGCACACCTGGGGCTCATCTGGGCACACCTGGATACACCTGGGCACACCTGGGCACACCTGGGGGCACCTGGGGATACACCTGAGATACACCTGGGCACACCTGGGGGCACCTGGGGATACCTGGGGCACACCTGAGCTCACCTGCAGCTCACCTGCGCACACCTGCGCACACCTGGGGATACCTGGGGCACACCTGAGGACACCTGGGCTCACACTTGGGCTCACCTGCGCACACCTGGGCTCACCTGGGGCACACCTGGGCACACCTGGGGCACACCTGGGGATACCTGGGGCACACCTGGGGATACCTGGGGCACACCTGAGGACACCTGGGCTCACACTTGGGCTCACCTGCGCACACCTGGGCTCACCTGGGGCACACCTGGGCTCACCTGGGGCACACCTGGGCACACCTGGGGCACACCTGGGGATACCTGGGGCACACCTGAGGACACCTGGGCTCACACTTGGGCTCACCTGCGCACACCTGTGCACACCTGCGCTCACCTGAGCTCACCTGCGCACACCTGTGCACACCTGGTCACACCTGCGCACACCTGCGCTCACCTGCGCACACCTGCGCCCCCCAGCGGCCCGGTTGGGGCTAGGAGCGCTGCCAGGGCGCTGCTGGTGTCGCCGTACTTCGTGCTGAGCGCCGCGACTGCTTCACGGCCAGCGACCGGCCCGGCTGGCTCGGCGTGGACATGGGTGAGCACCTGGGCACACCTGGGGGTACCTGGGCACACCTGGGGGTACCTGGGGGCACCTGGGGGAGAGCTGGATACACCTGGGGGCAGCTGGGGGCAGCTGGGGTACCTGGATACACCTGGGGGTACCTGGAGGAGAGCTGGATACACCTGGGGCACCTGGGGGCAGCTGGGGGAGAGCTGGATACACCTGGGGGTACCTGGAGGGCACAGCTGGATACACCTGGGGCACCTGGGGGTACCTGGGGGTACCTGGGGCACACCTGGGGGTACCTGGGATACACCTGGGGGTACCTGGGATACTCCTGGGCACACCTGGGGGCAGCTGGGGCACACCTGGGGGCACCTGGGGGCAGCTGGGGGCACCTGGGGGCAGCTGGGGCACACCTGGGGCACCTGGGGTACCTGGGGTACCTGGGCACACCTGGGATACACCTGGGGGCAGCTGGGGGCACCTGGGGCACCTGAGGGCACCTGGGGCACCTGAGCATACCTGGGGGCACCTGGGGCACCTGGGCACACCTGGGGGCACCTGGGCACACCTGGGGGTACCTGGGATACACCTGGGCACAGCTGGGGGCAGCTGGGGGCACCTGGAGGGACAGCTGGGGACAGCTGGGGGCAGCTGGGATGAACCTGGGATACACCTGGGGGCACCTGGGGCACCTGGGCACACCTGGGGTAGCTGGGCACTCCTGGGGGCAGCTGGGGGCACCTGGGGGCAGCTGGGGCACCTGGGATACACCTGGGCATAGCTGGGGCACACCTGGGCACACCTGAGGTCAGCTGGGGCACCTGGGGCAGCTGAAACACCTGGGGGCACCTGGGATGAACCTGGGATACACCTGGGGCACCTGGGGCAGCTGGGGGTACCTGGGGCAGCTGGGCACAGCTGGGGCACCTGGGGAACCTGAGCACAGCTGGAGGGACAGCTGGGATACACCTGGGGGCACCTGGGCACACCTGGGGGTACCTGGGGGTACCTGGGGCAGCTGGGGGCACCTGGGATACACCTGGGGCAGCTGGAGGGACACCTGGGGCAGCTGGCGGTAGCTGGGATGAACCTGGGATACACCTGGGCACACCTGGGGGTACCTGGGGCACACCTGGGGGCAGCTGGGCATAGCTGGGATACACCTCGGATGAACCTCGGGGCACCTGGGGGCACTGGGGGCACCTGGGGAACCTGGGATACACCTGGGGGCAGCTGGGGGCACTTGGGAGCAGCTGGGGCACACCTGGGGGCACCTGGGGGCACCTGGGGTACCTGGGATACACCTGGGGGCACCTGAGGCCCCTGGGGGCACCTGGGATGAACCTGGGATACAACTGGGCGCACCTGGGCACAGCTGGACACACCTGGATACACCTAAGACACCTGGGGACACCCCCTGAATGTCCTGAGGGGATTTTGGGGGTCCTGGTTGAATTTTTGGGGGTCCTGGAGGAATTTTGGGAATCCGAGTGGATTTTGGGCATCCTGGAGCGGATTTTGGGATTTTTGGTGATCCCGGACAAATTTTTGTGATTTTTGGGGAACCTGGAGAAATTTTGGGGGTCCTGGTTGAATTTTGGGGGTCCTGGTTGAATTTTTGGGAATCCTGGAGCGGATTTTGGGATTTTGGGAATCCTGGAGCGGATTTTTGGAAATCCTGGAGCGGATTTTGGGGTTTTAGGGATCCTGGAGCGGATTTTTGGGAATTTTGGGAATCCTGGGGTGGATTTTGGGAATCCTGGAGCGGATTTTGGAAATCCTGGAGCGGATTTTGGGGTTTTTGGTGATCCTGGGGTGGATTTTGGGAATCCTGGAGCGGATTTTGGGAATCCTGGGGTGGATTTTGGGCATTCTGGAGCGGATTTTGAAATTTTTGGGAATCCTGGGGTGGATTTTGGGGTGTCCTGAATGAATTTGGGGCGTCCTGAGGGGATTTTGGGGGTCCTGGATGAATTTTTGGGGATCCTGGGTGGATTCTGGGCATCCTGGAGCGGATTTTGGGGTTTTTAGGGATCCTGGAGCGGATTTTTGGGAATTTTGGGATTTTGGGGTCCCCTCACCCTGTTTTTTCGCCCCCCAGGCTCCCCGGGCGCACTGGGGGTCTCGGGCTCTTCCTGCACCCCAAATTCTGCCTGGGGGGATTTTTGGGGGTCCTGGGTGGATTTTTGGGGATCCCTGGTTGAATTTTTGGGAATCCTGGGGTGGATTTTGGGAATCCTGGAGCGGATTTTGGGAATCCTGGGGTGGATTTTGGGATTTTTGGGAATCCTGGGGTGGATTTTGGGGATCCTGGAGCGGATTTTAGGGTTTTTGGGGATCCCGGACAAATTTTGTGATTTTTGGGGATCCTGGAGAGATTTTGGGGGTCCTGGATGAATTTTTGGGAATCCTGGGGTGGATTTTGGGATTTTGGGAATCCTGGGGTGGATTTTGGGCATCCTGGAGCGGATTTTGGGATTTTTGGGAATCCTGGGGTGGATTTTGGAAATTCTGGAGCGGATTTTTGGGAATTCTGGGATTTTGGGGTCCCCTCACCCTGTTTTTTCGCCCCCCCAGGCTCCCGGGCGCACTGGGGGTCGCGGGCTCTTCCTGCACCCCCGAATTCGCCTCCGGGCTCCCGCCGGGACCGGGGGGTCCCCGAATTTTACGATTTCGACGTGGCCTTGGTGCAGCTGGACGAGGCTGTGACCTTCTCCCCCTCCCACCGGTGGGTCTGGGGGCTCCGGGGGGTTTTGGGGGTCGTGGAGGGAATTTGGGGGTTTTGGGGGTCCTGGGAGGGATTTTGGGGTTTTTAGGGGGATTTTGGGGGATTTTGGGGGGTCCTGGGGGTTTTATGGGAGTTTGGGGGATTTTTGGGGGGCTGGGGATTTTAGGGGTCCTGGGGGTTTTTGGGGGTCCTGGGGGATTTTGGGGGGATTTTGGGGGTCCTGGGAGGGATTTTTGGGGCTTTTAGGGAGATCTAGGGGGATTTTGGGGGTCCTGGGGGAATTTTAGGGGTCCTGGTGTGTTTTATGGGAGTTTGGGGGAATTTTGGGGGGCCCTGGGGGATTTTGGGGGTCTTGAAAGGGTTTTGGGGTTCCTGGGGGGATTTTGGGGGGATTTTGGGGGTCCTGGGAGGGATTTTGGGGTTTTTAGGGGGTCCTGGGGGATTTTGGGGGATTTTGGGGGTCCTGGGGGGAATTTCGGGGGGTCCTGGGGTGTTTTATGGGAGTTTGGGGGATTTTTGGGGCTTTTAGGGGGTCCTGGGGATTTTGGGGTTTTTTGGGGGTCCCTGGGGTGATTTTGAGGTGATTTTGGGGTGATTTTTGGTAATTTTGGGATGATTTTTTGTGGGTTTTTTTGGTGATTTTGGGGTGATTTTTTTTGTGGTTTTGGGGGGAATTTTGGGGTGATTTTTGTGTGATTTTGGGATGATTTTTTGGTAATTTTGGGATGATTTTTTGTGTTTTTGTGTAATTTTGGGGTGATTTTTTATGATTTTGGGGTGATTTTTGATGCTTTTGGGATGATTTTTCTGTGTTTTTTGGGTGACTTTGGGGTGACTTTTTTGTGATTTTTGGGGATGATGTTTTGGTGATTTTGGGATGGTTTTTTGGGATGATTTTTGTGTAATTTTGGGGTGATTTTTTTGATGATTTTGGGGTGATTTTAGGGTGGATTTTGGAGCTAATTTTGGGGTGATTTTTTGGTGATTTTGAGATGATTTTTTTTGTTATTTTGGGATGATTTTTCCGGTGTTTTTGGGTGATTTTGGGATGATTTTTGTGTAATATTAGGATGATTTTTTGGTTATTTTGGGATGATTTTTTTGTGTAATTTTGGGATGATTTTTCCGGTGTTTTTGGGTGATTTTTGGAAGATTTTTGTGTAATATTAGGATGATTTTTTTGGTGATTTTGGGATGATTTTTGTGTAATTTTGGGATGATTTTTTTGGCGATTTTGGGATTATTTTTTGTGTAATTTTGGGATGATTTTTCCGGTGTTTTTTGGGTGATTTTGGGATGATTTTTTGTGTAATTTTGGGATGATTTTTTCGGTGTTTTTGGGTGATTTTGGGATGATTTTTTGGCGATTTTGGGATGATTTTTTCGGTGTTTTTGGGTGATTTTTGTGTAATTTTGGGATGATTTTTTGGTTATTTTGGGATGATTTTTGTGTAATTTTGGGATTATTTTTTTGGTTATTTTGGGATGATTTTTGTGTAATTTTGGGATTATTTTTTTGGTTATTTTGAGATGATTTTTCGGTGTTTTTTGGGTGATTTTGGGATGATTTTTTGGTTATTTTGGGATGATTTTTGGGTAATTTTGGGATGATTTTTTTTGTTATTTTGGGATGATTTTTGTGTAATTTTGGGATGACTTTTTTGGCGATTTTGGGATGATTTTTCCGGTGTTTTTTAGATGATTTTTGGATGATTTTTGTGTAATTTTGGGATGATTTTTTTGGTTATTTTGGGATTATTTTTGTGTAATTTTGGGATTATTTTTTTGGTTATTTTGGGATGATTTTTTTGTGTAATTTTGGGGTGATTTTTTGGTTATTTTGGGATGATTTTTCGGTGTTTTTGGGTGATTTTGGGATGATTTTTCGGTGTTTTTGGGTGATTTGGGGATGATTTTTTTGGTTATTTTGGGATGATTTTTGTGTAATTTTGGGATGATTTTTTGGCGATTTTGCGATTATTTTTTGTGTAATTTTGGGGTGATTTTTCCGGTGTTTTTGGGTGATTTTGGGGTGATTTTTTTGATGATTTTGGGATGATTTTTTTGGTTATTTTGGGATGATTTTTGTGTAATTTTGGGATGATTTTTTGGTTATTTTGAGATGATTTTTTGGTGTTTTTTGGGTGACTTTGGGATGATTTTTTGGTTATTTTGGGATGATCTTTTGGCGATTTTGGGATGATTTTTTCGGTGTTTTTTGGATGATTTTGGGATGATTTTTGTGTAATTTTGGGATGATTTTTGTGTAATTTTGGGATGATTTTTCCGGTGTTTTTGGGTGATTTTGGGATGATTTTTTGTGTAATTTTCGGATGATTTTTCCGGTGATTTTTGGGTGATTTTGGGATGATTTTTGTGTAATTTTGGGATGATTTTTTGTTTATTTTGGGGTGATTTTAATGTAATTTTGGGATGATTTTTCCGGTGTTTTTTGGGTGATTTTGGGATGATTTTTTTGGTTATTTTGGGATGATTTGTGCAATTTTGGGATGATTTTTCCGGTGGTTTTGGGTGATTTTTGGGGTGATTTTGGGATGATTTTTTTGGTTATTTTGAGATGATTTTTCGGTGTTTTTTGGGTGATTTTGGGGTGATTTTTGTGTAATTTTGAGATGATGTTTTTGGCGATTTTGGGATTATTTTTTGTGTGATTTTGGGATGATTTTTCCGGTGGTTTTTGGGTGATTTTGGGATGATTTTTGTGTAATTTTGGGATGATTTTTTTTGTTATTTTGGGATGATTTTTCCGGTGTTTTTTGGGTGATTTTGGGATGATTTTTGTGTAATTTTGAGATGATTTTTTGTTATTTTGGGATGATTTTTTGTGTAATTTTGGGATGATTTTCCGGTGTTTTTGGGTGATTTTGGGGTGGTTTTTGTGTAATTTTGGGATGATTTTTCCGGTGTTTTTGGGTGATTTTGGGGTGGTTTTTTGTGTAATTTTGGGATGATTTTCCGGTGTTTTTGGGTGATTTTGGGGTGGTTTTTTGTGTAATTTTGGGATGATTTTTCCGGTGTTTTTGGGTGATTTTTGGAAGATTTTTGTGTAATATTAGGATGATTTTTTGGTTATTTTGGGATGATTTTGTCTAATTTTGGGATGATTTTTTTGGCGATTTTGGGATTATTTTTTGTGTAATTTTGGGATGATTTTTCCGGTGTTTTTTGGGTGATTTTGGGATGATTTTTTTGTGTAATTTTGGGATGATTTTTCCGGTGTTTTTTGTGTAATTTTGGGATGATTTTTCCGGTGTTTTTAAAGGGTGATTTTGGGATGATTTTTGTGTAATATTTGGATTATTTTTGTGCAATTTTGGGATGATTTTCCGGTGTTTTTGGGTGATTTTGGGGTGGTTTTTGTGTAATTTTGGGATGATTTTTCCGGTGTTTTTGGGTGATTTTTGGGGTGCTGACCCCCCTTTCCGTCGCCCCCAGCCCCATTTGCATCCCCCTGCACCGAGGGGGGCGTCGCGGGCGCTGCGGCTGCCGGAGAAGAGCACGTGCCAGGACCACCGTGAGCCCCAAAAACCCCCAAAATAACCCCAGAACCCCCAAATATAACCCGAAACCCCTCCCAAAATATCCCCAAAAATCCCCAAAATAACCCCAAAAACTCCCTAAAATAACCCCAAAAACTCCCCAAGAAAAATTTAAAAACCCCAAAATAACCCCAAAATATCCCCAAAATAACCCCAAAATCCCCCAAAATAACCCCAAAACCCCCAAAATAACCCCAAAACCCCCCAAAAAAACCCCAAAACTCTCCAAAAAACCTCAAAACTCTCCAAAAAAACCCCAAAAACTCCCCAAAAATAACCCCAAAACTCCCCAAAATAACCCCAAAACCCCCAAAATAATCCCAAAAACTCCCCAAGAAAAAACCGAAAAAAACCCTCCCCAAATTCCTGACCCCTCTCTGACCCCGTGACCCCTGTGTGACCCCGTGACCCCTGTGTGACCCTTTGTGACCCCTGAGTGACCCCTGTGTGACCCTGTCTGACCCCTGTGTGACCTTGTGTGACCCTGTCTGACCCCTGTGTGACCCCTGTGTGACCCCTGTGTGACCCCGTGACCCCTGTGTGACCCTGTGTGACCCTGTGTGACCCTGTGTGACCCTGTGTGACCCCTGTGTGACCCCGTGACCCCTGTGTGACCCCTGTGTGACCCCCTGACCCCTGCGTGACCCCGTGACCCCTGAGTGACCCCGTGACCCCTGTCTGACCCCGTGACCCCTGTGTGACCCCTGTGTGACCCCGTGACCCCTGTCTGACCCCTGTCTGACGCCGTGACCCCTGTGTGACCCCGTGACCCCTGAGTGACCCCTGAGTGACCCCGTGACCCCTGTGTGACCCCGTGACCCCTGTGTGACCCCGTGACCCCTGTGTGACCCCCAGGCCGGCTGCTGCTGCCCCCAAGAACGTCGAGGCGTTTTCCTGACCCCTGACCCCTGTGTGACCCCTGTGTGACCCCTGTCTGACCCCCTGACCCCTGTGTGACCCCTGTGTGACCCCGTGACCCCTGTGTGACCCCTGTCTGACCCCGTGACCCCTGTGTGACCCCTGTGTGACCCCGTGACCCCTGTGTGACCCCCAGGCCGGCTGCTGCTGCCCCCCAAGAACGTCGAGGCGTTTTCCCTGACCCCTGACCCCTGTGTGACCCCGTGACCCCTGTGTGACCCCTGTGTGACCCTGTGTGACCCTGTGTGACCCCTGTGTGACCCCCGTGACCCCTGTCTGACCCCAGGCCGGCTGCTGCTGCCCCCAAGAACGTCGAGGCGTTTTCCTGACCCCTGACCCCTGTGTGACCCCTGTGTGACCCCGTGACCCCTGTGTGACCCCCGTGACCCCTGTGTGACCCTGTGTGACCCCTGTGTGACCCCGTGACCCTGTCTGACCCCGTGACCCCTGTCTGACCCCGTGACCCCTGAGTGACCCCGTGACCCCTCTGTGACCCCTGTGTGACCCCGTGACCCTGTGTGACCCCTGTGTGACCCATGTGTGACTCCGTGACCCCTGTGTGACCCCTGTGTGACCCCTGTGTGACCCCGTGACCCCTGTGTGACCCCCAGGCCGGCTGCTGCTGCCCCCCAAGAACGTCGAGGCGTTTTCCCTGACCCCTGACCCCTGTGTGACCCTTGTCTGACCCCGTGACCCCTGTGTGACCCCGTGACCCCGTGACCCCTGTGTGACCCCTGTGTGACCCCGTGACCCCTGTCTGACCCCGTGATCCCTGTGTGACCCTGTGTGACCCCTGTGTGACCCCTGTGACCCCTGTGTGACCCCTGTGTGACCCCGTGACCCCTGTCTGACCCCGTGACCCCTCTGTGACCCGTGTGTGACCCCGTGACCCCTGTGTGACCCCCCAGGCCGGCTGCTGCTGCCCCCCAAGAACGTCAGAGGCGTTTTCCTGACCCCTGACCCCTGTGTGACCCTTGTCTGACCCCGTGACCCCTGTGTGACCCCGTGACCCCGTGACCCCTGTGTGACCCCTGTGTGACCCCGTGACCCCTGTCTGACCCCGTGATCCCTGTGTGACCCTGTGTGACCCCTGTGTGACCCCTGTGACCCCTGTGTGACCCCTGTGTGACCCCGTGACCCCTGTCTGACCCCGTGACCCCTGTGTGACCCCCGTGACCCCTGTCTGACCCCTGTGTGACCCCCAGGCCGGCTGCTGCTGCCCCCCAAGAACGTCGAGGGCGTTTTCCCTGACCCCTGACCCCTGCGTGACCCTGTGACCCTGCGTGACCCCGTGACCCCTGTGTGACCCCGTGACCCTGTGTGACCCCTGTGTGACCCCGTGACCCCTGAGTGACCCCGTGACCCCTGTGTGACCCCCAGGCCGGCTGCTGCTGCCCCCCAAGAACGTCGAGGCGTTTTCCCTGACCCCGTGACCCCTGTCTGACCCCTGTGTGACCCCGTGACCCCTGTGTGACCCCGTGACCCCTGTCTGACCCCGTGACCCCTGTGTGACCCCTGTGTGACCCCAGGCCGGCTGCTGCTGCCCCCCAAGAACGTCAGAGGCGTTTTTCCTGAGCCGGCCAGCGGCCCCGAGGGGCTGCAGCGCCAGAAGGTCCTGCTGAAACTGGGGGACCAGGTCTGTCCGTCTGTCCGTCTGTCCGTGTGTGTCTGTGTGTCTGTGTGTCTGTGTGTCTGTCCATGTGTTTGTGTGTCCGTGTGTCTGTCCAGCGCCAGAAGGTGCTGCTGAAACTGGGGACCAGGTCTGTCCGTGTGTCTGTCCGTGTGTCTGTGTGTCTGTGTGTTTGTGTGTCTGTGTGTCCATCTGTGTGTCTGTCCGTGTGTCTGTCCGTCTGTCTGTGTGTCCGTCCTGTCTGTCTGTGTGTCTGTGTGTGTCTGTGTGTCTGTCTGTGTGTCTGTGTGTGTGTCTGTCTGTCCGGTGTGTCCGTGTGTCCGTCTGTCCGTGTGTCTGTGTGTGTGTCTGTGTGTTTGTGTGTCTGTCTGTGTGTCCGTCTGTCTGTGTGTCTGTCTGTCCATCTGTCTGTGTGTCTGTGTGTCTGTGTGTCTGTGTGTCTGTCCAGCGCCAGAAGGTGCTGCTGAAACTGGGGACCAGGTCTGTCCGTCTGTCTGTCCGTCCGTGTGTCCGTCCGTGTGTCTGTCCGTCCGTGTGTCCGTGTGTCCGTCTGTCCGTGTGTCTGTGTGTCTGTCCAGCGCCAGAAGGTGCTGCTGAAGCTGGGGACCAGGTCTGTCTGTCCGTCTGTCCATCTGTCTGTCCGTCTGTCCGTGTGTCTGTGTGTCTGTGTGTCCGTCTGTCTGTCCATCTGTCTGTCCATGTGTCCGTCTGTCTGTGTGTCTGTCTGTGTGTCCGTGTGTCCGTGTGTCTGTGTGTCCGTGTGTCTGTCTGTCCGTCTGTCTGTCTGTCCGTGTGTCCGTCTGTCTGTCTGTCCGTCCGTCTGTCCGTCCGTCTGTCTGTCCGTGTGTCTGTGTGTCCGTGTGTGTGTGTGTCTGTGTGTCTGTGTGTCCGTGTCTGTCTGTCCGTGTGTCTGTCTGTCCGTGTGTCTGTGTGTCTGTGTGTCCGTGTGTCCGTCCGTGTGTCCGTGTGTCCGTGTGTCTGTGTGTCCGTCTGTCTGTCCGTCCGTGTGTCCGTGTGTCCGTGTGTCTGTGTGTCTGTGTGTCCGTCTGTCCGTGTGTCTGTGTGTCTGTGTGTCCGTCTGTCTGTCCGTCTGTCCGTGTGTCCGTGTGTCCGTCTGTCCGTGTGTCTGTGTGTCTGTGTGTCCGTCTGTCTGTCCGTCTGTCCGTCTGTCCGTGTGTCCGTCTGTCCGTGTGTCTGTGTGTCTGTCCAGCGCCAGAAGGTCCTGCTGAAACTGGGGGACCAGGTGGGGATACGTCCGTCCGTCTGTCTGTCCGTGTGTCCGTGTGTCTGTCCGTGTGTCCGTGTGTCCGTGTGTCTGTGTGTCTGTCTGTCTGTCCAGCGCCAGAAGGTGCTGCTGAAACTGGGGACCAGGTCTGTCTGTCTGTCCGTGTGTCTGTCCGTGTGTCCGTGTGTCTGTCTGTCCGTGTGTCTGTGTGTCTGTGTGTCCATCTGTCTGTCCATGTGTCCGTCTGTCCGTGTGTCTGTGTGTCCGTCTGTCTGTCCGTCTGTCTGTCCGTGTGTCTGTCCGTGTGTCTGTCCGTCTGTCCGTGTGTCCGTGTGTCTGTCTGTCTGTCCGTGTGTCCGTCTGTCTGTCTGTCTGTCCGTGTGTCTGTCCATGTGTTTGTGTGTCCGTCTGTCCGTGTGTCTGTCCGTGTGTCTGTCCGTGTGTCTGTCCAGCGCCAGAAGGTGCTGCTGAAACTGGGGGACCAGGTCTGTCTGTCTGTCTGTCTGTCCGTGTGTCTGTGTGTCTGTGTGTCTGTGTGTGTGTGTCTGTCTGTCCATCCATGTGTCCGTGTGTCTGTCCGTCTGTCTGTCCGTGTGTCCGTCTGTCTGTCGTCTGTGTGTCTGTGTGTCTGTCCGTCTGTCCGTCCATGTGTCTGTCTGTCCGTGTGTCCGTGTGTCTGTCCAGCGCCAGAAGGTGCTGCTGAAACTGGGGACCAGGTCTGTCTGTCTGTCTGTCTGTGTGTCTGTGTCTGTGTGTCTGTCCGTCCGTCTGTCTGTCTGTGCGTCTGTCTGTCTGTGTGTCTGTGTGTCCATCTGTGTGTCTGTCCGTGTGTCTGTCCGTGTGTCCGTGTGTGTCTGTGTGTTTGTGTGTCTGTGTCTCTGTCTGTCCGTGTGTCTGTCTGTCCGTGTGTCTGTGTCCGTGTGTCTGTGTCCGTGTGTCTGTCCAGCGCCAGAAGGTGCTGCTGAAACTGGGGACCAGGTCTGTCTGTCTGTCCGTCCGTCCGTGTGTCCGTGCGTCCGTCTGTCTGTCTGTGTGTCCGTGTGTCCATCTGTCTGTCCGTGTGTGTGTCTGTCTGTCCGTGTGTCTGTCCGTGTGTCCGCATGCGTCCGTCCGTCTGTCTGTCCGTGGCCGTCCGTCCGTCCATCTGTCAAACAGCTCAGACCGGGTGACCAGGTGGGGACAGGTCTGTCCGTCCGTCCGTCCGTGCCTGTCTGTCTGTCTGACCCCTGAGTGACCCCTGACTGACCCCGCTGACCCCTGTGTGACCCCTCTGACCCCGAGTGACCCCGCTGACCTGAGTGACCCCTGAATGACCCCTGTGACCCCTGAGTGACCCCTCTGACCTCTCAGTGACCCCTGTGCCCCCAGCGCCTCCCCCTGCCTGACCGACGCCCTCCAGCGCCCCCAATGACCCCTGAGTGACCCCTGACTGACCCCTGCTGACCCCTGTGTGACCCCTCTGACCCCGAGTGACCCCGCTGACCTGAGTGACCCCTGAATGACCCCTGTGACCCCTGAGTGACCCCTCTGCCCTCAGCGCCTCCCCCTGCCTGACCGGACGCCCTCCATGCCCCCCAATGACCCCTGACTGACCCCTGAGTGACCCCTGACTGACCCCTCTGACCCCGAGTGACCCCGCTGACCTGAGTGACCCCTGAATGACCCCTGTGACCCCTGAGTGACCCCTCTGCCCTCAGCGCCTCCCCTGCCTGACTGACGCCCTCCGCGCCCCCAATGACCCCGCTGACCTGAGTGACCCCTGAATGACCCCTCTGCTCCCACTGACCCCTGTGTGACCCCGCTGACCCCTGTGTGACCCCTGTGACCCCCGTGTGACCCCTGTACCCTCAGCGCCTCCCCTGCCTGGCCGACGCCCTCCGCCGCCCCCAATGACCCCCTGAGTGACCCCTCTGACCCCTGAGTGACCCTGCTGACCCCTGAGTGACCCCTCTGACCCCTGAGTGACCCCTCTGCCCCCAGCGCCTCCCCTGCCTGGCCGACGCCCTCCGCGCCCCCCAATGACCCCTGAGTGACCCCTGACTGACCCCCGATGACCCCCGACTGACCCCTCTGACTCCTGAGTGACCCCGCTGACCCCTGTGTGACCCCGCTGACCCCTGTGTGACCCCGCTGACCTTTCTGTGACCCTCTGACCCCTGTGTGACCCCTGTGCCCCCAGCGCCTCCCCTCCCCTGGCCAACGCCCTCTGTCGCCCCCAATGACCCCGCTGACCTGAGTGACCCCTGAGTGACCCCTCTGACCTGAGTGACCCTGTGTGACCCCGCTGACCCGAGTGACCCCTGAGTGACCCCTGTGTGACCCCGCTGACCTTTCTTTGACCCCTCTGCCCCCAGCGCCTTCCCTGCCTGACCAACGCCCTCCGCTGCCCCCCCCAATGACCCCCTGACTGACCCCTCTGACCCCCGAGTGACCCCTCTGACCTGAGTGACCCCCGAGTGACCCCCTGTGACCCCCTGAGTGACCCCGCTGACCCCTGAGTGACCCCACTGACCTCTCTGTGACCCCTGTGCCCGCGAGCGCCTCCCCTGCCTGGCCGACGCCCTCCGCGCCCCCAATGACCCCACTGACCTGAGTGACCCCCGAGTGACCCCTCTGACCTGAGTGACCCCTGAGTGACCCCTCTGACCCCTGTGTGACCCCGCTGACCTTTCTGTGACCCCTGTGCCCCCAGCGCCTCCCCTGCCTGGCCGACGCCCTCCGCGCCCCCCAATGACCCCTGAGTGACCCCAATGACCCCTGACTGACCCCGATGACCCCTGACTGACCCCGCTGACCCCTGAGTGACCCCGCTGACCTTTCTTTGACCCCTCTGCCCCCAGCGCCTCCCCCTGCCTGACCGACGCCCTCTGCACCCCCCAATGACCCCTGAGTGACCCCGCTGACCTGAGTGACCCCTGAGTGACCCCTCTGACCTGAGTGACCCCAGTGACCCCTGAGTGACCCCAATGACCCCTGACTGACCCCGCTGACCTTTCTGTGACCCCTGTGCCCCCAGCGCCTCCCCTGCCTGACCGGACGCCCCCTCTGCGCCCCCAATGACCCCTGAGTGACCCCTGAGTGACCCCACTGACCCCTGACAGACCCCGCTGACCTGAGTGACCCCTGTGTGACCCCGCTGACCCCGCTGACCCCTGAGTGACCCTAATAACCTCCTCAGTGACCTCTCAGCTTCTGCTGACCCCCTGACTGACCCCGCTGACCTGAGTGACCCCTGACTGACCCTGATGACCATTCTTTGACCCCGCTGACCCCCGAGTGACCCCGCTGACCTGAGTGACCCTGACTGACCCCTGCTGACCCCTGAGTGACCCCTGTGACCCCTGAGTGACCCCTGTGCCCCCAGCGCCTCCCCTGCCTGGCCGACGCCTCCGCGCCCCCAATGACCCCCTGAGTGACCCCTGAGTGACCCCTGTGTGACCCCGCTGACCCCTGTGTGACCCCCGCTGACCTGAGTGACCCCTGTGTGACCCCGCTGACCTCTCAGTGACCCCACTGACCCCTGACTGACCCCGCTGACCCCTGAGTGACCCCTTGCTGACCCCTGTGTGACCCCTGTGACCCCTGTGACCCCTGTGCCCCCAGCGCCTCCCCTGCCTGACCGACGCCCTCTGCGCCCCCCCAATGACCCCGCTGACCCCCGAGTGACCCCTGCTGACCCCTGACTGACCCCTGCTGACCCCTGTGTGACCCCTCTGACCCCTGTGTGACCCCTCTGCCCCCAGCGCCTCCCCCTGCCTGACCGACGCCCTCTGCACCCCCCAATGACCCCCTGAGTGACCCCGCTGACCTGAGTGACCCCTGAGTGACCCCTCTGACCTGAGTGACCCCAGTGACCCCTGAGTGACCCCAATGACCCCTGACTGACCCCGCTGACCTTTCTGTGACCCCTGTGCCCCCAGCGCCTCCCCCTGCCTGACCGACGCCCTCTGCGCCCCCCAATGACCCCTGAGTGACCCCACTGACCCCTGTGTGACCCCCGCTGACCCCTGAGTGACCCCTGAGTGACCCCTCTGACCCCTGAGTGACCCCTGAGTGACCCTGCTGACCCCTGTGTGACCCCCGCTGACCCCTGAGTGACCCCCTGTGCCCGCAGCGCCTCTCCCCTGCCTGACCGACGCCCTCTGAGCCCCCAATGACCCCGCTGACCCCTGGAGTGACCCCGCTGACCCGAGTGACCCCTGAGTGACCCCTGTGTGACCCCTGTGTGACCCCCGCTGACCTTTCTGTGACCCCTGTGCCCCCAGCGCCTCCCCCTGCCTGGCCGACGCCTCCGCGCTCTCACGCCTAACGCCACTCGCTGGACGACGTCGTCACCCCCCCGGTTCCTGTGCTCGGGGGCCACGAGCCCCAGGTGGACCCCAACGCCTGCCCCGGGCACGCACCAGTATAAACCAGTATAAACCAGTATAAACCAGTATAGACCAGTATAAACCAGTATAAACCAGTATAAACCAGTATGGGCCGGTTCCTGTGCTCGGGGGGCACGAGCCCCAGGTGGACCCCAACGCCTGCCCCGGCACGCACCAGTATGGACCAGTATAAACCAGTATGGACCGGTATAAACCGGTATAAACCGGTATAAACCGGTATAAACCAGTATAGACCAGTATAAACCAGTATAAACCAGTATGGGCCGGTTCCTGTGCTCGGGGGCCACTAGCCCCAGGTGGACCCCAACGCCTGCCCCGGCACGCACCAGTATAAACCAGTATAAACCAGTATAGACCGGTATAAACCAGTATAAACCAGTATAAACCGGTATGAACCAGTATAGACCAGTATGGACCGGTATAAACCAGTATAAACCGGTATAAACCAGTATAAACCAGTATGGACTGGTATAAACCGGTATAAACCGGTATAAACCAGTATAAACCAGTATGGGCCGGTTCCTGTGCTCGGGGGCCACGAGCCCCAGGTGGACCCCAACGCCTGCCCCGGTACGCACCAGTATAAACCAGTATAAACCAGTACAAACCAGTATAGACCAGTATAGACCGGTATAAACCGGTATAAACCAGTATAAACCAGTATAAACCAGTATAAACCAGTATGGGCCGGTTCCTGTGCTCGGGGGCCACGAGCCCCAGGTGGACCCCAACGCCTGCCCCGGTACGCACCAGTATAAACCAGTACAAACCAGTATGAACCAGTATAAACCAGTATAAACCGGTATGAACCAGTATAAACCAGTATAAACCAGTATGGGCCGGTTCCTGTGCTCAAGGGGCCACGAGCCCCAGGTGGACCCCAACGCCTGCCCCGGTACGCACTCAGTATAAACCAGTATAAACCAGTATAAACCAGTATAGACCGGTACAAACCAGTATAAACCGCTATAAACCGGTATAAACCAGTATAAACCAGTATAAACCAGTATAAACCAGTATAAACCAGTATGGGCCGGTTCCTGTGCTCGGGGGCCACGAGCCCCGGTGGACCCCAACGCCTGCCCCGGTACGCACCAGTATAAACCAGTATAAACCAGTATAAACCAGTATGGACCGGTATAAACCAGTATAAACCGGTATGAACCAGTATAAACCAGTATGGGCCGGTTCCTGTGCTCGGGGGCCACGAGCCCCAGGTGGACCCCAACGCCTGCCCCGGCACGCACTCAGTATAAACCAGTATAAACCAGTATAAACCAGTATAGTCCAGTATAAACCGGTATGAACCAGTATAGACCAGTATAAACCAGTATGGGCCGGTTCCTGTGCTCGGGGGCCACGAGCCCCAGGTGGACCCCAACGCCTGCCCCGGCACGCACCAGTATAAACCAGTACAAACCAGTATAAACCAGTATGGACAGGTATAAACCGGTATGAACCAGTATAAACCAGTATAAACCGGTATGGGCCGGTTCCTGTGCTCGGGGGGCCACGAGCCCCAGGTGGACCCCAACGCCTGCCCCGGCACGCACCAGTATAAACCAGTATAAACCAGTATAGACCGGTATAAACCGGTATAAACCAGTATAAACCAGTATAAACCAGTATAAACCGGTATAAACCAGTATAAACCAGTATGGGCCGGTTCCTGTGCTCGGGGGCCACGAGCCCCAGGTGGACCCCAACGCCTGCCCCGGTACGCACCAGTATAAACCAGTACAAACCAGTATAAACTGGTATAGACCAGTATAAACCAGTATGGACCAGTATAAACCGGTATAAACCGGTATAAACAGGTATAAACCAGTACAAACCAGTATAAACCAGTATGGGCCGGTTCCTGTGCTCGGGGGGGCACGAGCCCCAGGTGGACCCCAACGCCTGCCCCGGTACGCACCAGTATGGACCAGTATAAACCATTATGAACCGGTATAAACCAGTATAAACCGGTATAAACCAGTATAAACCAGTATAAACCGGTATAAACCAGTATAAACCAGTATGGGCCGGTTCCTGTGCTCGGGGGGCCACGAGCCCCAGGTGGACCCCAACGCCTGCCCCGGTACGCACCAGTATAAACCAGTATAAACCAGTACAAACCAGTATAGACCGGTATAAACCAGTATAAACCGGTATAAACCAGTATAAACCAGTATAAACCAGTATGGGCCGGTTCCTGTGCTCGGGGGGCCACGAGCCCCAGGTGGACCCCAACGCCTGCCCCGGTACGCACCAGTATGGACCAGTATAAACCAGTACAAACCAGTATAAACCAGTATAAACCAGTACAAACCAGTATAAAGCGGTATAAACCAGTATAAACCGGTATAAACCAGTATAAACCGGTATCAACCAGTCTCTTCTCCCCAGTTCATCCCAGTTCATCCCAGTCCCTCCCAGTCCCTCCCAGTCCCTCCCAGTCCCTCCCAGTCCCTCCCAGTCCATCCCAGTCCCTCCCAGTCCATCCCAGTCCATCCCAGTTTCTCCCCACAGGTGACTCCGGTGGCCCCGTCATCGTCACTTGGGGGAAGCGACACTTCCAGGTGAGGGGGAACTGGGATGGACTGGGAGGGACTGGGATGGACTGGGACAAACTGGGATGGGACTGGGATGGACTGGGAGGGACTGGGATGGACTGGGATGGACTGGGATGGGACTGGTATGGACTGGATGGGAACTGGGGGACTGGGATGGACTGGGATGAACTGGGATGGGAACTGGGACAAACTGGTGACCCCTGAGTGACCCCTGAGTGACCTCTGGGTGGGCGTGGCCACTCCCCCTGACCCCTGAGTGACCCCAGTGACCCCGGGTGACCCCTGAGTGCCCCCAGTGACCCCTGAGTGACCCCAGTGACCCCGGGTGACCCCTGAGTGACCCCTGAGTGACCCCAGGTGACCCCAGGTGTGTCCCCAGGTGGGCGTGGTCAGCTGGGCGTGGTCCCCGCCTGCCGCCAGCGCCGCGCTCCTGGGTGACCCCTGGATGACCCCTGGGTGGGTGTGACCACTCCCCTGACCCCTGAGTGACCTCAGTGACCCCTCAGTGACCCCAGGTGTGTCCCCAGGTGGGCGTGGTCAGCTGGGGCGTGGTCCCCGCCTGCCGCCAGCGCTGACCCCTGGGTGACCCCTGGGTGGGCGTGGCCATTCCCCTGACCCCTGAGTGACCCCAGGTGTGTCCCCAGGTGGGCGTGGTCAGCTGGGGCGTGGTCCCCGCCTGCCGCCAGCGCTGCGCTCCTGGGTGGGCGTGGCCATTCCCCTGACCCCTGAGTGACCCCAGTGACCCCTGAGTGACCTCAGTGACCCCTGAGTGACCCCAGGTGACTCTTTTTCCCGCCCAGGTGGGCGTGGTCAGCTGGGGCGTGGTCCCCGCCTGCCGCCAGCGCCGCGCTCCGTCCTTCGCCCGCGATTTCCACCTCAGCCTGTTCGAGGTGCTGCCCTGGCTGCGGCAGCGGCTGCAGGACGAGGACCTGGGGTTCCTGCCCTGAGGCACCTGGGCGCACCTGGGCACACCTGGGAGCACCTGGGAACACCTGGGAACACCTGGGAACACCTGGAATTACCCTGAACTCACCTGGAATTACCCTGAACTCACCTGGATTTACCCTGAACTCACCTGGCACACCTGGGGTTCCTGCCCTGAGAGCACCTGGGAACACCTGGGCACACCTGGGAGCACCTGGGCGCACCTGGGAACACCTGAGCGCACCTGGGGACACCTGGAATTACCCTGAACTCACCTGGAATTACCCTGAACTCACCTGGCACACCTGGGCTTCCTGCCCTGAGGCACCTGGGAACACCTGGGCACACCTGGGCACACCTGAGAGCAACTGGGAACACCTGGGAACACCTGGGAACACCTGGAGTTACCCTGGATACACCTGGAATTACCCTGAACTCACCTGGAATTACCCTGAACTCACCTGGACACACCTGGGGTTCCTGCCCTGAGAGCACCTGGGAACACCTGGGCACACCTGGGAACACCTGAGTGCACCTGGGAGCACCTGGGAACACCTGGAGTTACCCTGGATACACCTGGAGTTACCCTGAACTCACCTGGAATTACCCTGAACTCACCTTGGTACACCTGAGAGCACCTGGGAACACCTGAGAGCAACTGGGAACACCTGGGAACACCTGGGCTTCCTGCCCTGACGCACCTGGGCGCACCTGAGTGCACCTGAGTGCACCTGGGAACACCTGGGAACACCTGGAGTTACCCCTGAACTCACCTGGAATTACCCTGAACTCACCTGGCACACCTGGGCTTCCTGCCCTGAGGCACCTGGGCGCACCTGGGAACACCTGAGAGCAACTGGGAACACCTGGGAGCACCTGGAATTACCCTGGAAACACCTGGAGTTACCCTGGAAACACCTGGAATTACCCTGAACTCACCTGGACACACCTGGGAACACCTGGGCACACCTGGAACTACCCTGAACTCACCTGGCACACCTGGGCGCACTCTGGGCACACCTGGGGACGCCTGGGGACACCTGGAATTACCCTGGGAACACCTGGAATTACCCTGAACTCACCTGGACACACCTGGACACACCTGAGTGCACCTGGGAACACCCGGGAACACCTGAGTGCACCTGAGTGCACCTGGAATTACCCTGGATACACCTGGGCACACCTGGAATTACCTGAACTCACCTGGACACACCTGGGAGCAACTGGGAACACCTGGGAGCACCTGGGCTTCCTGCCCTGAGGCACCTGGGAACACCTGGGCACACCTGGGCGCACCTGGGAACACCTGGGAACACCTGGGAACACCTGGGAACACCTGGAGTTACCCTGGAAACACCTGAGAGCAACTGGGAACACCTGGAGCTACCCTGAACTCACCTGGAATTACCCTGAACTCACCTGGCACACCTGGGGTTCCTGCCCTGACGACCTGGGCGCACCTGAGCACACCTGGGAACACCTGGGAGCACCTGGGAACACCTGGGAACACCTGGGCGCACCTGGGAACACCTGGGCGCACCTGGGAGCACCTGGGAACACCTGGAATTACCCTGGATACACCTGGAATTACCCTGAACTCACCTGGACACACCTGGGGTTCCTGCCCTGAGGCACCTGGGCGCACCTGGGCACACCTGGGGACACCTGGGAACACCTGGGAACACCTGAGTGCACCTGGGAACACCTGGGAACACCTGGAGTTACCCTGAACTCACCTGGAATTACCCCTGAACTCACCTTGGTACACCTGGGAGCACCTGAGAGCACCTGGGAACACCTGAGAGCACCTGGGAACACCTGAGAGCAACTGGGAACACCTGGGAACACCTGGGCTTCCTGCCCTGACGCACCTGGGCGCACCTGAGTGCACCTGGGGACACCTGGGGACACCTGGGAGCACCTGGAATTACCCTGAACTCACCTGGAGTTACCCTGAACTCACCTGGACACACCTGGGGCGCACCTGAGTGCACCTGGGAGCACCTGGAAAGACCTGGAATTACCCTGGATACACCTGGAATTACCCCGAACTCACCTGGACACACCTGGGGTTCCTGCCCTGAGGCACCTGGGGCGCACCTTGACACACCTGGGAACACCTGGAATTACCCTGGATACACCTGGGCACACCTGGGAACACCTGGGAACAACCGGAACTACCCTGGAACTACTCTGGAATTACCCTGAACTCACCTGGACACACCTGGGAACACCTGGAGTTACCCTGAACTCACCTGAGCGCACCTGGGAACACCTGGGAACAACTGGAACTACCCTGGAACTACTCTGGAATTACCCTGAACTCACCTGAACTCACCTGGGCACCCTTGGGCTTCCTGCCCTGAGCCACCTGGGCACACCTGGGAACACCTGGAATTACCCTGGATACACCTGGAATTATCCTGAACTCACCTGGACGCACCTGGACTTCCTGCTCTGAGTCACCTGGATGCACCTGGGCACACCTGGGAACACCTGGGAACAACTGGAACTACCCTGGAACTACCCTGGAATTACCCTGAACTCACCTGAACTCACCTGGGCACACCTGGATACACCTGAGAACACCTGGGAACACCTGGATACACCTGGGAACAGCGTGGACCTACCCTGAGAACACCTGGACACACCTGGACACACCTGGACACACCTGGGCATACATGGAACTAACCTGGAACTGCACTGAACTCACCTGGACACACCTGGACACACCTGGACACACCTGGGCATGTCCCCCTGTGACGTCACCACCAGCGGTGGCACCTGTCCAGGTGTGGGAACCACCCGGGGACTCCCCAGGTGTCACCGCCACGGCCCCAGGTGACAACAAACACAGGTGTGGTGACACCCCAGGTAATGACACAGGTGTGGTGACACCCCAGGTAATGACACAGGTGTCACCCAGGTAATGACACAGGTGACACCCCCAGGTAATGACACAGGTGTGTCCCCAGGTAATGACACAGGTGTGGTGTCACCCCAGGTAATGACACAGGTGTCACCCCAGGTAATGACACAGGTGTGGTGTCACCCCCAGGTAATGACACAGGTGTGATGTCACCCAGGTAATGACACAGGTGTGGTGACATCAGGTAATGACACAGGTGTGGTGACACCTCCAGGTAATGACACAGGTGTCACCCCCAGGTAATGACACAGGTGTGGTGACACCTCCAGGTAATGACACAGGTGTGGTGACACCAGGTAATGACACAGGTGTCACCCCCAGGTAATGACACAGGTGTGGTGACACCCCCCAGGTAATGACACAGGTGTGTCCCCAGGTAATGACTTACAGGTGTGGTGTCACCAGGTAATGACACAGGTGTGGTGACACCTCCAGGTAATGACACAGGTGTGTCACACCTAGGTAATGACACAGGTGTCACCCCAGATAATGACACAGGTGTGGTGTCACCCCCAGGTAATGACACAGGTGTCACCCCCCAGGTAATGACACAGGTGTCACCCAGGTAATGACACAGGTGTGGTGACACCCCCCAGGTAATGACACAGGTGTGGTGTCACCCCCAGGTAATGACACAGGTGTCACCCAGGTAATGACACAGGTGTGGTGTCACCCCAGGTAATGACACAGGTGTCACCCAGGTAATGACACAGGTGTGGTGCCCCCCCTGGGGTGACAATAAATGAGCTCCCCCCACCCCAGGTGACAATAAACCATCCCCTCAAAATGATCACACAGGTGTGCTGTGCCAGGTGTGTTTATTGATCACACAGGTGTTTATTGATCACACAGGTGTGTTTATCCATCACAGGTGTTTATTTATCACACAGGTGTTTATCGATCACACAGGTGTGTTTATTGATCACACAGGTGTGTTTATCCATCACACAGGTGTGTTTATTGATCACACAGGTGTGTTTATCAATCACTCAGGTGTTTATTGATCACACAGGTGTGTTTATCAATCACACAGGTGTGTTTATCAGTCACACAGGTGTTTATCCATCACACAGGTGTGTTTATGGATCACACAGGTGTGTTTATCAATCACACAGGTGTGTTCATTGATCACACAGGTGTGTTTATCAATCACACAGGTGTTTATCCATCACACAGGTGTGTTTATTGATCACACAGGTGTTTATTGATCACACAGGTGTGTTTATCAATCACACAGGTGTGTTTATCCATCACACAGGTGTGTTTATTGATCACACAGGTGTGTTTATCAATCACACAGGTGTGTTTATTGATCACACAGGTGTGTTTATCCATCACACAGGTGTGTTTATTGATCACACAGGTGTGTTTATTGATCACACAGGTGTGTTTATTGATCACACAGGTGTTTATTGATCACACAGGTGTGTTCATTGATCACACAGGTGTGTTTATTGATCACACAGGTGTGTTTATCAATCACACAGGTGTGTTTATCAGTCACACAGGTGTGTTTATCAATCACACAGGTGTGTTTATCCATCACACAGGTGTGTTTATTGATCACACAGGTGTGTTTATTGATCACACAGGTGTTCATTGATCACACAGGTGTGTTCATTGATCACACAGGTGTGTTTATCCATCACACAGGTGTGTTTATCGATCACACAGGTGTTTATTGATCACACAGGTGTGATGCCCAGGTGTGTTTATCCATCACACAGGTGTGTTTATTGATCCCACAGGTGTTTATTGATCACACAGGTGTTCATTGATCACACAGGTGTGTTTATTGATCACACAGGTGTGTTTATCCATCACACAGGTGTGTTTATTGATCACACAGGTGTGTTTATTGATCACACAGGTGTGTTTATCCATCACACAGGTGTGTTTATCCATCACACAGGTGTGTTTATCCAACACACAGGTGTGTTTATCCATCACACAGGTGTTTATCCATCACACAGGTGTGTTTATCGATCACACAGGTGTGTTTATTGATCACACAGGTGTGTTTATCCATCACACAGGTGTATTTATCGATCACACAGGTGTTTATTGATCACACAGGTGTTCATTGATCACACAGCTGTTCATTGATCACACAGGTGTGTTTATTGATCACTCAGGTGTGTTTATCGATCACCCAGGTGTGTTCATTGATCACACAGGTGTGTTTATCCATCACACAGGTGTGTTTATCCATCACACAGGTGTTTATTGATCACACAGGTGTTTATCCATCACACAGGTGTGTTTATTGATCACACAGGTGTGTTTATCGATCACACAGGTGTTTATTGATCACACAGGTGTGATATCCAGGTGTGATATCCACGTGTGGTGCCCAGGTGAGCTGCCCAGGTGCGCTCACTGCCCCCGAACAGATCCTCGTTGTAAACCACCTGCGACCTCTTGTCCCGGTGCGAGCCCTTGGCGCTGTTCTTCACCGCTGGGGGGGGGGGACCCCAAAATATCACAGGGGGGGACCCCAAAATTACACGGGGTCCCCAAAATATCACACGGGGACCCCAAAATATCACAGGGGGACCCCAAAATATCGCACGGGGACCCCAAAATATCACAGGGGGTCCCCAAAATATCACGGGGACCCCAAAATATCACACGGGGACCCCAAAATATCACACGGACCCCAAAATTACATGGGGTCCCCAAAATCACACGGGGACCTTCCCAGAGACCTCAAAATCACACGGGGACCCTAAAATATCACATGGGGACCTCCCCAGGGACCCCAAAATATCGCACGAGGACCCCAAAATCACACGGGCATCCCCCCAGGGGACCCCCGACTCACCCAGAGTCCCCCAGACTCCCCCAAACTCCCCCAGACCCACTCCAGACTCACCCAGGGACCCCCAAACTCTCTCCAAACTCCCCCAAACTCCTCCCAGACTCACCCAGGCCCCCAGACTCACCCAGGGACCCCCAGACTCACTCCAGTCTCCCGCAGAGCCCCCCAAACTCCCCCAGACTCACCCAGGGACGCCCAAAATCCCCCCAGACTCACCCAGAGTCCCCTCAAACTCCCCCAGACTCACCCAGAGCCCCCCAAACTCCCCCCAGACTCACCTAGGGACCCCAGACTCACCCAGAGCCCCCCCAGACTGACTCAGGGACCCCCAGACCCCCAAAACTCCTCCCAGACTCACCCCGGGACCCCCAAACTCCCCCAGAGCCCCCCCAGACGCCGCCCCAGGCTCACCCAGGACGCCCAAAATCCCCCCAGAGTCCCCCCAGACTCCCCCAGACTCACCTAGAGACCCCCAGACCCACCCAGAGCCCCCCAGACTGACCCAGGGACCCCCAGACCCCCAAAACTCCTCCCAGACTCCCCCAGACGCCCCCAGGCTCACCCAGGATGCCCAAAATCCCCCCAGACTCCCCCCCAGACTCCCCAGACCCACCCAGAGCCCCCCCCAGACGCCCCCCCAGACTCACCCAGGGACCCCCAAACCCCCCAGACTCACCCAGAGCCCCCCCAAACCCCCCCCAGACTCACTCCAGACTCCCCCAGACCCACCCAGAGCCCCCCCCAGACGCCCCCCCAGACTCACCCAGGGACCCCAAACCCCCCAGACTCACCCAGAGCCCCCCAAACCCCCCAGACTCACCCAGAGCCCCCCAAACCCCCCAGACTCACTCCAGACTCCCCCCAGACGCCCCCCCAGACTCACCTAGGGACCCCCAGACTCCCCCCCAAACTCCCCCAGACTCCTCCCAGACTCACCCAGGGACCCCCCAAACTCCCCCCCAGATCCCCCCCCAGACGCCCCCCCCAGACTCACCCAGGGACCCCCAGAGCGATTTCCCGTGGTCGCCTCCAGCATCGGCTGCTTGCGAAGCGATGCTGACCTTGAGCTGCACGTCCCTGGACCACGGCCCTGCTCAGCTGGGGGCCCAAAACAGCCCAAAAACATCCCAAAAATATCCCAAAACATCCTGAAAATATCCCCAGGGCACCCAAAATCCACCGAAATCCGCCTAAACAGCCCAAAATCCACCCAAAACACCCAAAATCCACCCAAAATATCCTGAAAATATCCCCAGACCACCCAAAATCCACCAAAATCCACCCAAAACATCCCAAAACATCCCAAAACATCCTGAAAATATCCCCTAAAACACCCAAAATCCACCGAAATCCACCCAAAACATCCCAAAAACATCCCAAAACATCCTGAAAATATCCCCAAAGCACCCAAAATCCACCGAAATCCACCCAAAACACCCAAAATCCTCCCAACCCCCACTCTCAGCAACGGCCCCGCTCAGCTGGGGCCCAAAACACCTAAAACATCCCAAAAATATCCCAAAACATCCTGAAAATATCCCCAAAACACCCAAAATCCACCGAAATCCACCCAAAACAGCCCAAAATCCACCCAAAACATCCCGAAAATATCCCCAAAACACCCCAAAATCCTCCCAACCCCCACTCCTCAGTAACGGCCCTGCTTCAGCTGAGGGCAGGGAGGGTCAGGGCACCCAAAACCAGCCCAAAATCCACCCAAAACAGCCCAAAAACAGCCCAAACCCCATCTCAGCAACGGCCCCGTTCAGCTGGGGGCCCAAAAACACCCAAAACATCCCAAAAATATCCCAAAACATCATGAAAATATCCCCAGAGCACCCAAAATCCACCGGAAATCCGCCCAAAACAGCCCAAAATCCACCCAAAACAGCCCAAAAACATCCCAAAAACATCCCAAAACATCCTGAAAATATCCCCAAAGCACCCAAAACAGTCCAAAACATCCCAAAATCCACCCAAAACAGCCCAAAAACATCCCAACCCCCACCTCAGTAATGGTCCCGTTCAGCTGGGGGCAAGGGGGGTCAGGGCACCCCAAAATCAGCCCAAAACAGCCCAAAATCCACCGAAATCCAACTCAAAACATTCCAAAACATCCCAAAACATCCCAAAATCTCCCCAAATCCACCCCAAAATCCCCCAAAACACCGAAATCCACCCGAAGAATCTACCAAACCCACCCCAAAAGCCACACACAAAACACCCCAAAATCCACCTAAAAAACCAAAATCCACTTGAAAAACCCAAAATCCCCAAATCCATCCAAATCCACCCAAGACACCCCAAAACATCCCAAAATCCACACCCTAAACACCCAAAACATCCTCAAATCCCCTCAAAACACCCCAAAACACCCAGAATCAACCCAAAACATCCCAAATCCCCCCAAAAAATCTCCCAAAACACCCGAAAAACCCCCAAAATCCACCTCAACGTCCCCCAAACACAAACACCCCAAAACACCCAAAATCTCCCAAACACCCAAATCCACCCAAAGAATCTCCCAAAACCCATCCCAAAATCCACCTAAAAACCCAAAATCCACCTAAAACCCCCAAAATCCCCCCAAAATCCACCTCAACATCCCCCAAACACCCCTAAAATCCCCTAAATCACCCCAAGTCTCCCAAAATCCACCCCAAGCACCCCAAAATCCCCCCAAACACCCCAAAATCCACCTCAATCACCCCCAAATCCCCCAAAACACCCCAAAAATCTCCCAAAACCCACGCCAAAAGCCACACACAAAATATCCAAAAATCCACCTAAAAACCCCAAAATCTCCCAAAATCCACCCCAAGCACTCCAAAAATCCCCCAAATCCCCCCAAAATCCACACCCAAAACACCCCAAAATCCCCAAATCCCCCCAAATTCCCCAAATCCACCCAAACCCCCTCAAAATCCCCCCAAAATCTTCCAAAATCCACCTAAACACCCCCCAAACACCCCAAAAATCCCCCCTAAATCATCCCAAAATCTCCCAAAATCCACCCCAAACGCCCCCAAAAATCCCAAAATCCCCCAAATCCCCCCATTTCCCCTCCCCCACCTCAGCAATGGCCTGGTCGGCCGACTCCATCTTCTCGAAGGTGACGAAGGCGCAGCTGAGGGGACACGGAGGGGGTGGGGCCACGCCAGGCCACGCCCACCTGGGGCGGCCACGCCCACAGCGGCCACGCCCATCGAGGCCCCGCCTCGCGCGTGACCACGCCCGTTTTAGCCCCGCCCACAGCGGCCAATCCCACACCGAGCTCCACCCCATGTGACCACACCCCCATTTAGCCACGCCCACTCACTGGGCGTGTCCATTGAAAAGTTAATGACGTCACCCATAGCCCCGCCCATTTTTGCCCCACCCACTTTTAGGGCGTGTCCATGGAGAGATCAATGACATCACCCATAGCCCCGCCCTTTTTGGCCCCACCCATTTTTGGGGCGTGTCCACGAACAGGTCGCTGATGTCACCCCATAGCCCCGCCCATTTTTGGCCCCACTCCACTTTGGGGGTGTGTCCATGGACAGCTCAATGATGTCCTTAATGACCCCGCCCATTTTGGCCCCACCCACTTGCAAGGCGTGTCCATGAACAGTGCAATGACGTCACCCATAGCCCCACCCAAATTTGGCCCCACCCACTTTCAGGGCGTGTCCATGGAGAGGTCAATGACCCCACCCATTTTTGGCCCCACCCACTTTTGGGGCGTGTCCATGCAGAGATCAATGATGTCATTAATGACCCCGCCCATCTTTAAGCTCCACCCACTTTCCTGGGCGTGTCCATGGAGAGGTGAATGACCCCACCCATAGCCCCGCCCATTTTTAGGCCCCACCCATTTTTGGGGCATGTCCATGAGAATATCATTTTTGTCACCCATAGCCCCGCCCATTTTTGGCCCCACCCACTTGCGGGGCGTGTCCATTGACAACTCAATGATGTCATTAATGACCCCGCCCTTTTTGGCCCCACCCACTTTTGGGCGTGTCCATGGACAGCTCGATGATGTCATTAATTACCCCGCCCATTTTGGTCCCACCCATTTTGGGGCGTGTCCATGAACACGTCGATGATGTCATTAATTACCCCACCCATAGCCCCACCCCCTTTTTTGCCCCACCCATTTTTCTGGGCGTGTCCATGGACAGGTCGATGATGTCATTAATGACGTCATCCACAGCCCCGCCTCCCTTTCTGGCCCCACCCACTTGCGGGGCATGTCCATGGACAGCCCAATGACGTCACACATAGCCCCGCCCCTTTTTGCCCCACCCACTTGCGGGGCGTGTCCATGGACAGCCCAATGATGTCACCCATAACACCGCCCATTTTTAGGCCCCACCCACTTTCGGGGCGTGTCCATGGACAGGTCAATGATGTCATTAATGACGTCACCCACAGCCCCGCTCCCTTTCTGGCCCCACCCACTTGCGGGGCGTGTCCATGGACAGCCCAATGACGTCACACATAGTCCCGCCCCCTTTGCCCCACCCACTTGCGGGGCGTGTCCATGGACAGCCCAATGATGTCACCCATAACACCGCCCATTTTTAGGCCCCACCCACTTTCGGGCGTGTCCATGGACAGGTCAATGATGTCATTAATGACGTCACCCACAGCCCCGCTCCCTTTCTGGCCCCACCCACTTGCGGGGCGTGTCCATGGACAGCCCAATGACGTCACACATAGTCCCGCCCCCTTTTGCCCCCACTTCCACTTGCGGGCGTGTCCATGGACAGCCCCATGACGTCACACATAGTCCCGCCCCCTTTTGCCCCACCCACTTGCGGGGCGTGTCCATGGACAGCCCAATGACGTCACCCATAACCCCGCCCCTTTTAGGCCCCCACCCACTTGCGGGCGTGTTCATGGACAGGTCGATGATGTCATCAATGACGTCACCCACAGCCCCGCTCTCCCTTTCTGGCCCCACTCACTTGTGGGGCGTGTCCATAGTCAGCCCAATGACGTCACCCATAACCCCGCCCATTTTTTGCCCCACCCACTTTCTGGACGTGTCCATAGACAGCCCAATGACATCACCCACAACCCCGCCCATTTTTAGGCCCCACCCACTTTCTGGGCGTGTCCATGGACAGTGCAATGACGTCACCCGCAGCCCCGCCCCCTTTAGGCCCCACCCACTTTCTGGGCGTGTCCATGGACAGCGCAATGACGTCATCCATAACTCCACCCATTTTTAGGCCCCACCCACTTTCTGGGCGTGTCCATAGACAGCCCAATGACGTCACCCACAGCCCCGCCCATTTTTAGGCCCCACCCACTTTCTGGGCGTGTCCGTGGACAGCCCAATGACATCCCCACAGCCTCGCCCCTTTAGGCCCCACCCACTTGCGGGCGTGTCCATGGACAGCCCAATGACATCACCCATAACCCCTTGCCTCTTCTGGCCCCACCCACTTTCTGGGCGTGTCCATGGACAGGTCGATGATGGCGCCGAAGGGGCCGAAGGCTCCGCGCAGCAGCTCCGGGCTCAGCTCGGCCCCGTGCACGTACAGAGTGTTCCCCTTGCGCGGGGGGCGGCGCTCCGGGAAGGAATCCGATCCTGGGGGGCACAAAATGGGGTCAGGGACCCCCAAAATGGGGATAGGGACCCCAAAATGGGGTTAGAGACCCCAAACTGGGGACAGGGACCCCAAAACAGGGACCCCAGAACAGGGACACACACACAGAGTGTTCCCCTGCGCGGGGGCGGCGCTTCGGGAAGGAATCGGATCCTGGGGGACAGGGACCCCAAAATGGGGGTTAGAGACCCTGAAATGGGAGCAGGGACCCTGAAATGGGGACAGGGACCCCTAAAACAGGGACCCCAGAACAGGGACACACACACAGAGTGTTCCCTTGCGCGGGGGCGGCGCTCGGGAAGGAGTCCGATCCTGGGGGGACAAATGGGGTTAGAGACCCCCAAAATGGGGTTAGAGATCCCGAAATGGGGTTAGAGACCCCAAATTGGGGACAGGGACCCCAAAACAGGGACCCCAAAACAGGGACCCCAGAACAGGGACACACACACAGAGTGTTCTCTTCTGCGCGGGGGGGGCGGCGCTGGGGAAGGAATCCGACCCTGGGGGGACAGGGACCCCAAAATGGGGTTAGAGACCCCAAAATGGGGTTAGAGATCCCAAAATGGGGATAGGGACCCCAAAACAGAGACCCCAAATGGGACAGGGACCCCAAAACAGGGACCCCAAAACAGGGACACACACACAGAGTGTTCCCCTTGCGCGAGGGGGGGCGGCGCTCGGGAAGGAATCCGATCCTGGGGGGACAGGGACCCCAAAATGGGGTTAGAGACCCCAAAATGGGGTTAGAGATCCCAAAATGGGGATAGGGACCCCCAAAACAGGGACACACACACAGAGTGTTCCCCTTCGCGCTGGGGGTGGGCGCCCGGGAAGGAATCCGATCCTGGGGGGACAGGGACCCCCAAAATGGGGTTAGAGACCCCCAAATTGGGGACAGGGACCCCGAAATGGGGACAGGGACCCCAAACAGGGTCACACACACAGAGTGTTCCCCTTGGCGCTGGGGGCGGCGCTCGGGAAGGAATCGGATCCTGGGGGAAAAAATGGGGTTAGGGACCCCCAAATTGGGGTTAGAGATCCCAAAATGGGGATAGGGACCCCCAAATTGGGGACAGGGACCCCAGAACAGGGACACACACACAGAGTGTTCCTTGCGCTGGGGGCGGCGCTCGGGGAACGAGTCCGACCCTGGGGGACAGGGACCCCGAAATGGGGTTAGAGATCCCAAAATGGGGATAGGGACCCCCAAATTGGGGACAGGGACCCCCCAAAATGGGGACAGGGACCCCAAAACAGGGTCACACACACAGAGTGTTCCCTTGCGCGGGGGCGGCGCCGGGAAGGAATCCGATCCTGGGGGGACAGGGACCCCGAAATGGGGTTAGAGACCCTGAAATGGGGACAGGGACCCCAAAATTTGGGTTAGAGACCCTGAAATGGGAGCAGGGACCCCAAAACAGGGTCACACACACACAGGGTGTTCCCTTCGCGCTGGGGGCGGCGCCGGGGAAGGAATCGGATCCTGGGGAAAAATGGGGTTAGGGACCCCAAATTGGGGTTAGAGATCCCAAAATGGGGATAGGGACCCCCAAATTGGGGACAGGGACCCCAGAACAGGGACACACACACAGAGTGTTCCCTTGGCGGGGGGCGGCGCTGGGAACGAGTCCGACCCTGGGGGACAGGGACCCCGAAATGGGGTTAGAGATCCCAAAATGGGGATAGGGACCCCCAAATTGGGGACAGGGACCCCCCAAAATGGGGACAGGGACCCCAAAACAGGGTCACACACACAGAGTGTTCCCCTTGCGCGGGGGGCGGCGCTCGGGGAACGAGTCCTGACCCTGGGGGGACAGGGACCCCCAAAATGGGGTTAGAGACCCTGAAACGGGGTTAGAGACCCCAAAATGGGGTTAGAGATCCCAAAATGGGGAGCAGGGACCCCCAGAACAGGGACACACACACAGAGTGTTCCCTTCTTGCTCGGGGGGGCGCCGGGAAGGAATCGGATCCTGGGGGGAAAAAATGGGGACAGGGACCCCAAAATGGGGTTAGAGACCCCGAAATTTGGGTTAGAGATCCCAAAATGGGGACAGGGACCCCAAATTGGGGACAGGGACCCCCAAATTGGGGACAGGGACCTCTGAAATGGGGACAGGGACCCCAGAACAGGGTCACACACACAGAGTGTTCTCCTTGCGCTAGGGGGCGGCGCTCGGGAAGGAATCCGATCCTGGGGGCACAAAATGGGGTTAGAGACCCCAAAACAGGGACAGGGACCCCCAAAATGGGGTTAGAGACCCCAAATTTGGGTTAGAGACCCCAAAACAGGGACAGGGACCCCAAAATGGGGTTAGAGACCCTGAAATGGGGACCCCAGAACAGGGACACACACACAGCGTGTTCCCCTTGCACGGGGGGGGCGAAGCGCCGGGAAGGAATCCGATCCTGGGGGAAAAATGGGGTTAGAGACCCCAAAATGGGGATAGGGACCTAAAACAGAGACCCCGAAATGGGGACAGGGACCCTAAAACAGAGACCCCGAAATGGGGACAGGGACCCCAAAACAGGGACACACACACAGAGTGTTCCCTTCGCGGGGGGCGGCGCCGGGAAGGAATCCGACCCTGGGGGGGACAGGGACCCCGAAATGGGGTTAGAGACCCCCAAATTGGGGACAGGGACCCCGAAAATGGGGTTAGAGACCCCAAATTGGGGACAGGGACTTCAAAATAGAAACAGGGACCCCGAAACAGGGAGAGGGACAGAATCAGACACCTCAAATTGGGGACAGGGACCCCAAAATAGAAACAGAAATCCCAAAATACAAACAGGGACCCCAAAATGGGAACAGGGACCCCAAAATAGGGACAGGGACAGAATCAGACCCCCAAACTGGGGACAGGGACCCCAAAATGGGAACAGGGACCCCAAAATAGAAACAGGGACCCCAAAACGTGAACAGGGACCCCAAAATGGGAACAGGGACCCCAAAATAGAAACAGGGACCCCAAAATGGGAACAGGGACCCCAAAATAGAAACAGGGACCCCAAAATAGAAACAGGGACCCCAAAATGGGAACAGGGACCCCAAAATAGAAACAGGGACCCCAAAATGGGAACAGGGACCCCAAAATAGAAACAGGGACCCCAAAATAGGGTTAGAGACCCCAAATGGGAACAGGGACCCCAAAATGGGAACAGGGACCCCAAAATGGGAACAGGGACCCCAAGGGGGCAGGGACAGACCCCAGAATTTGGATCCAGACTCCAAAAGGTTTTAGTCCCAGCCCCAGGAGATTTTTTACCCCCAGGATATTTTTAACCCCCCCATTATTTTTTAATCTCCCAGAATATTTTTAACCCCCCATTATTTTTTACCACCCCCATTACTTCCAGCCCCTCCCATTATTTTTTACCCCCCAGGATATTTTAACCCCCCAGGATATTTTTACCCCCCAGGATATTTTTTACCCCCCAGGATATTTTTTAACCCCCCAGAATATTTTTCTCCTCCCCCAGAATACTTTTTACCCCCCCCGGATATATTTTACCCCCCAGAATATTTTTTAACCCCCAGGATATTTTTAAACCCCCCATTATTCTTTAGAGCCCCCCAGGATATTTTAACCCCCCAGAATATTTTTAACCCCCCAGGGCATTTTTACCCCCACAGAATATTTTTACCCCCCAGGATATTTTTAACACCCCCCAGGATAATTTAACCCCCCCAGAATATTTTTTAACCCCCCAGAATATTTTTTAACCCCCCAGAATATTTTTACCCCCCAGAATATTTTAACCCCCCAGGATATTTTTACCCCCCAGGATAATTTAACCCCCCAGGATATTTTTCCTCCCCAGAATATTTTTTACATCCCCAGAATATTTTTACCCCCCAGAATATTTTTTAACCCCCAGGATATTTTCCCCCCCCCCAGAATATTTCCCTCCCCCAGAATATTTTTTACCCCCCAGGATATTTTTTACCCCCAGAATATTTTTTCCCCCAGAATATTTTAACCCCCACAGGATATTTTTACCCCCCAGAATATTTTTTAACCCCCAGAATATTTCCCACCCCCCTCAGAATATTTTACCCCCCAGTAATTTTTACCCCCCAGAACATTTTTACCCCCAGGATATTTTCCCCCCAGAATATTTTAACCCCTCTCCAGGATAATTTTACCCCCCACAGAATATTTTTTACCCCCCAGGATATTTTTAACCCCCCAGGATATTTTAACCCCTCCCAGAATATTTTTACCCCCCAAGATATTTTCCCCCCAGGATATTTTTTACTCCCCACCATATTTCCCCCCCCTCCCAGAATATTTCTTACCCCCCCAGAATATTTTTTTACCCCCCAGGGTATTTTTTACCCCTCCCCATTATTTCCCCCCCAGGATATTTTTTAATCCCCCAGAATATTTTTTAACCCCCCAGAATATTTTTACCCCCCAAGATATTTTTAACCCCCCCAGGATATTTCCCCCCCCCCAGAATATTTTAACCCCCTCTCCAGGATAATTTTACCCCCCACAGAATATTTTTTACCCCCCAGGATATTTTTAACCCCCCAGGATATTTTAACCCCTCCCAGAATATTTTTTACCCCCCAAGATATTTTCCCCCCAGGATATTTTTACTCCCACCATATTTCCCCAGAATATTTCCCCTCCCCCCCAGGATATTTTCCCCCCCCCAGAACATTTTTTACCCCCCAGAACATTTTTACCCCCCAGAACATTTTTACCCCCCAGAACATTTTTTACCCCCCAGAATATTTTACCCCCCAGTATTTTTTTACCCCCCCAGAATATTTTTTCCCCCCAGAACATTTTTAAACCCCCCAAAATATTTTTTCCCCCCCCCAGAACATTTTTTACCCCCCAGAACATTTTTTACCCCCCAGAACATTTTTACCCCCCAGAATATTTTACCCCCCCCCAGTATTTTTTTACCCCCCAGAATATTTTTTACCCCCCAGAATATTTTACCCCCCCAGTATTTTTTAACCCCCCAGAATATTTTTTACCCCCAGAATATTTTACCCCCCCCCATTATTTTTTAGCCCCCCCAGAATATTTTTAAACCCCCAAGAACATTTTTAACCCCCAGAACATTTCCCCCCAGAATATTTCCCCCCAGAATATTTTTTAAGCCCCCCCATTATTCTTTAAACCCCCCAGAATATTTTACCCCCCAGTATTTTTTAGCCCCCCTCACTTGAAGGCGCCGTCCCTCTCCTCTCCGGTCCCTCTCCGGTCCCGGTCCCGCTCCCGCCGGCTCCTCGGGGCTCAGCCTCGGGGGGCTCCCCGCGCCCCCCTCGGCCTCCCGCAGCCTCTCGCTGGCGCTGACGAAACTGGGGGGGGGCGGGGGAAGAGTCAGGGGTGCCCAAAAACGACCCCAGACCCATTTTTGTTTAAGGGGGGGGGAGGGGTCTACCTCTCGTAGAGCGATTTTCGCTGCGGGCGGCGGGACTGCGGGGAGGAAGGGGTTAATGGGGGGTGGGAGTGGGGAGTCCCAAAATTAAAGGGGGGTCGTCAGGACCCACCCCCACCCCCAAAAAATCCCGAAAAAAATTCCCAGGATTGACCCAAAAATCAAGATTTAGATTACACCGCCCAAAAGAAATTTCATCAAAAATCGGCCAAAACTCCCCCAAAAATCACATTTAGACCCCCAAAAATTCCCCAGACCCCCAAAAATCACATTTAGACCCCCCAAAAATTCCCCAGACCCCCAAAAATCACATTTAGACCCCCCAAAAATCCCCCAAACCTCCCCCAGAAAATCACATTTAGACCCCCAAAAATTCCCAGACCCTCCCAAAAATCACATTTAGACCCCCCCAAAAATCCCCCAAACCTCCCCCCAAAAAAATCACATTTAGACCCCCAAAAATTCCCCAGACCCCCCAAAAATCACATTTAGACCCCCCAAAATCCCCCAAACCTCCCCCCCAAAAAATCACATTTAGACCCCTCCAAAAATTCCCCCTCTCAGACCCCCCTTAAAAAACCCCTGAAAAATCCCCCAAAAATCAACATTTAGACCCCCAAAATTCCCCCAAAAAAATTCCCCTCTCAGACCCCCCAAAAAATAAATCCCTGAAAAATTCCCCAGACCCCCCAAAAGAATCTACCCCAAAAAACACCCAAAACCCCCAAAAATCCACATTCTCAGACCCCTCCCAAAAAAAAACTCCTGAAAAATCCCCAGACCCCCAAAAAATCCACATTTAGAGCCCCCCAAAAATTCTACCCCAAAAATCCCCCAGAGCCCCCAAAAATCCACATTTAGAACCCCCAAAAATCCCCCCAAAGAAATTCCCCCTCTCAGACCCCCCAAAAACCCTGAAAAATCCCCCCAAAAAATCAACATTTAGACCCCCCACCCAAAAAAATTTCACCAAAATCCCCAAACCTCCCCCAAAAAATCCACTTTTAGACCCCCCAAAAATATCTACCCCAAAAATCCCCCCAAAAAATCCCCCTTTTAGACCCCCAAAAACCCTGAAAAATCCCCCAAAAAATCAAGATTTAGACCCCCAAAATTCCCCCCAAAAATTCCCCCTCTCAGACCCCCCAAAAATCCACATTTAGAGCCCCCACCCCAAAAAAAAACCCTGAAAAATCCCCCAGACCCCCCCCGGAAAAAATCACCCCAAAAATAATAAATCCCTGAAAAATTTCCCCAGACCCCCCAAAAAATCCACATTTAGACCCCCCCAAAAAAATCTACCCCAAACCTCCCCCCAAAAAATTCCCCTCTCAACCCCCCAAAAAAATCCACGTTTAGAGCCCCCCAAAAATTCTACCCCAAAAAATCCCCCAGACACCCCCAAAAAATCCACATTTAGACCCCCAAAAAATCTACCCCAAAAAATCCCCCAAAAAATCCACATTTAGACCCCCAAAATTCCCCCAAAAAATTCCCCCTCTTAGACCCCCCAAAAAAATAAATCCCCTGAAAAATTCCCCAGACCCCCAAAAGAATCTACCCCAAAAATCCCCCAAATGTCCCCCAAAAAATCCACATTCTCAGACCCCCCAAAAAAACCCTGAAAAATCCCCCAAAAAATCAACATTTAGACCCCCCACCCAAAAAAATTTCACCAAAAATCCCCAAACCTCCCCAAAAAAATCCACTTTTAGACCCCCAAAAATATCTACCCCAAAAATCCCCCCAAAAATTCCCCCCTTTTAGAACCCCCCAAAAAACCCTGAAAAATCCCCCCAAAAAATCCACATTTAGACCCCCAAAATTCCCCCCAAAAAATTCCCCTCTCAGACCCCCCCAAAAAATAAATCCCTGAAAAATTCCCCAGACCCCCCAAAAGAATCTACCCCAAAAAACACCCAAAACCCCCCAAAAAATCCACATTCTCAGACCCCCCAAAAAAAACCCTGAAAAATCCCCAGACCCCCCAAAAAATCACAGTTAGACCCCCCAAAAAATCTACCCCAAAACCTCCCCCAAAAAATTCCCCCTCTCAACCCCCCCAAAAAAAAATCCACATTTAGAGCCCCCCAAAAAATTCTACCCCAAAAAATCCCCCAGACCCCCAAAAAATCCACATTTAGACCCCCCCAAAAAAAAAAACCCTGAAGATCCCCCAACCCCCCAAAAAATCCACATTTAGACCCCCCAAAAAAAAACCCTGAAAAATCCCCAACCCCCCCAAAAATCCACATTTAGAGCCCCCCAAAAAAAAAACCCTGAAAAATCCCCCAGACCCCCCAAAAAATCCACATTTAGAGCCCCCCAAAAAAAACCCTGAAAAATCCCCCCAACCCCCAAAAAATCCACATTCTCAGACCCCCCAAAAAAAAAACCTGAAAAATCCCCCAGACCCCCCAAAAAATCCACATTTAGAGCCCCCCCCCCAAAAAAAAACCCTGAAAAAATCCCCCAGACCCCCGAAAAAATCACCCCAAAAATTCACATTCTCAGACCCCCCCAAAAAAACCCTGAAAAAATTCTCCCAAAAATCCACATTTAGCCCCTCCCCCAAAAAACCCTGAAAAATCCCCCTGACACCCCCCCAAAAAAATCCACATTCTCAGACCCCCCCAAAAAAAAACCCTGAAAAATTCTCCCAAAAATCCACATTTAGCCCCTCCCCCCAAAATCCCCCCCAAATCCCCCTCAAATCCCCCCGAAATCCCCCCCAAAATCCCCCCAGTTTTTGGCACCTCCTGGGAGTCGTCGTCGGCCGAGACGCTGCGCTGGAAGGGCTGGAAGGTGGGGTGGGAGCCCTCTCGGGGTCCTGGGGAGGGGAAAGTGAGGGGGTCCCCAGGGGATGGGGGATGGGGGTGGGAGTGGGGCCCTTCTCGGGGTCCTGGGGAGGGGAAAGTGAGGGGGTCCCCAGGGGTGGGAAAGCGAGGAGGGGTCCCCATGGGGAGGGGAAAGTGAGGAGGGGTCCCCATGGGGAGGGGAAAGTGAGGGGATCCCCAGGGGGGATGGGGGAGGGAAAAAGTGAGGGGGTCCCCATGGGGATGGGAAAGTGAGGGGGTCCCCAGGGGAGGGGAAAGTGAGGGGGTCCCCAGGGGAGGGGAAAGTGAGGGGGTCACCAGGGGAGGGGAAAGTGAGGGGGTCTCCATGGGGGAGGGGAAAGTGAGGGGGTCCCCATGGGGGCTGGGGGATGGGGGTGGGGTGGGGCCCTTCTCGGGGTCCTGGGGAGGGGAAAGTGAGGGGGTCCCCAGGGGAGGGGAAAGTGAGGGGGTCCCCAGGGGGGCTGGGGGTTGGGGGTGATGGGAGTGGGGAGGGGGTTTGG